>JARJDZ010000640.1:0-14976 GCA_030264555.1 Aleochara sp. GC000083
TTAAGAGTGTGCTGCAGAAGCCCATTCCACTTGGAGATGAACATGTTCAATAGTTCGTTTGCGATTCGAGATCGAGTACATCGTACGTGTACACTGAGAAGATTTTTCATTTAGACTCTAGACAGCGCAAATACTCTTCCAAGAAAGTTGCAACTAGATAGCCCAAGAGCAATAGAAAGTCACCGAATCAGATGTTGTCTCAAGGCGAATGCGAAAACCGACTGCCGAAACCGGAAGACGCTCCCCCGATCGGAGGAACAACTCATCCTACCGCCGCAAAGTTGATTACTCAAAATAAATTATTGTATAAAAGTAACAATCAAAAATAATGAAAACGCAGAAACCAGAAACAGAGTCTTGTCTCTGGTAGAAACTGGTAACCAAACAGAGATAAGAGACAGAGATGACTACTATATGTGTTCCACTCTTCGTATTCGTTCGTTAAAAATAAGCAAAGACTGGTATTATTTTCGGCCAATTTCGTACATTGAAGAATGTACATTTTTTGCACTTTTTCAAAAATTGTTCAGGATTTTCAGGAAATGTTGCTACAAACATTTAGCACCTAATTCTGAATGAAACGCAAAAAAAGTAAACAAACAAAAGCGGACGGACCCGATTAAACTATACCGATCACGCAACGGATTACCGAGTAAACAAGTCGGAAAAAAAATATTGAAATGCGAAACCAACAAAAAACTGCATGATTAAATTAAACTACAACGATCTCTATCAATATTAGAGAATTTAATTGCTTCCAGCCTATTTCTACGTCATTTCGAGCGAATAACTTATTTGAAGAATGCTCGCAAAAATGTACAAACTGCACAAAAAAATCTTAGTTCCCGATGGAAAATTAAATCAAACTATACGGGAAATGATAGAAAATTTAATTGTCTAGAAGCCTATTTTTAAATCACATCGATGAGATGATTGGATCGGGAAATATAAGCAAAAATGTACAGAACTGTACAAACAAATCACAACTTTTTGTAGTTCAAACTCGAAAAAAAACTTAGTTCCCGATGGAAAATGAAATCAATACAAATCTAAACAATTATGCAATACCTTGTATTCCAAAATGTATCTGGGATCCATTCTGCAATTGATGATCACATTTAGCACCTGGAACAACCATATTACATCCAGAAACAAAACAATGTAACTATCAGTTAAGAACTTTCACATGTACCTAAACTGTCATGCAATATAATACAACACTCACTTTCTTGTACTCCATAATGCATCAGGGATCCATTCCACCATTCATGATCACATTTTGCACCTGGACCTGGAATAAAACAATGCAATTAATAAATAACAGAGTACTTTCATACATATCTAAATTATGATGCAATATTCTTGTATTCTTGTATTCCATAGTGCGCCTGGGATCCATTCTAGCATTGATGATCACATTTAGCACCTGGAACAACCATATTACATCCTGAAACAAAAAAATGTAATTAACAGTCAAGAACTTTTACATGTACCTAAACTGTGATGCAATACAATACAACATTCACCTCCTTTCTTGTACTCCATAATGCATCAGGGAGATCCATTCCACCATTGATAATCACATTTTGCACCTGGAACAAAACAATGTAATAAACAGTCAAGAACTTTTACATGTACCAAACCTGTAATGCAATATGATTCAACACTCACTTCCTTTCTTGTAGTCCATAATGAATCAGGGATAATATCCTACCATTGTTGATCACATTTAGCACCTGGAATAACCATATTACATCCTGAAACAAAACAATGTAATTACCAGTCAAGAACTTTCACATGTACCTAAACTGTGATGCAATATGATACAATGCTCACCTTCTTTCTTGTACTCCATAATGCATGAGTGATCCATGCCACCATTGATGATCACATTTTGCACCTGGAACAAAACAATGCAATTAATAAATAATAGAGTATTTTCTTCCATATCTAAATATGATGCAATACTAACCTCTTCCTTATACTCCATAATGCATTAGGGGTCTACTCTACTATTGATGCACCTGAAACAAAACAATGCAATTAATCAATAGTAGAGCACTTTCATACATACCTAAACTGTACTGCAATACACCTCTTTCATGTATTCCACAATGCACCTGGGATCCATTCCACCATTCTAACTTTTAGCAACTGGAACAATCATATTATAACCTGAACTGTGAGGCAATTCAGGTGATACAACACCCACCTCTTTTCTTGTACCCTTTGGTATTCCATAATGCATCAGGGATCCATTCTACCACTAATGATCACATTTTGCACCTGGAGCATCCATGCTGTAGTCTGAAACAATATAAAACAGTTCAAAACAATACAATCAAATATACATATGATACAATATGATACAACATTTGCTTTCTTTCTTATACTCCATAATACACTAAAGATCCATTATACTATTAGTAAAGACATTTTGCACCTGGAGCATCTATACCACAGTCTGAAATAAAGCAATGTAATTAATAATAAAGAACTATGATCCAATATGATACCACACTTGTCTCCTTTCTTGAACTCCATTGCGCACCACAGCTTCATTATAGTATTTAACAATAACAACTAGCATGAGAGCATGCAGCACAGATCTTTAGGTGATGGTTATATAATATTCACGACGTATTATGAGAAGTTTGATGCATAAATTCTTAATCATAGATTAGATAGTTCTTAATAGAACACTGGAACCACCAGTGAAAATGGCGTCAACTGATTGAAATGTCTTAGTTGACGAGGTATGACTGTAGTACCATGCGGGAATAAAGTGCCTCTTTGCTCCCGCGGTTTGAAACTTGGCTAAGTAGTGATCATAAAACCAATTCGCATCGAACCGACTATACATGCGGGAGTAATGTACGATTATAATCGTTTCGCGGCTTGCTTTGCCCCAACCATAGGCATAACTAAGAAAATAATAAAGCCAGTATGTAAAGAAAACATTAAAGAATCTGAAGAATAAGATTTTTAATTTAATATCAAGGAAAGACAAACAAGGAAAAAAATCTCAACAGAAGACACCACAGCTACACTAATAGTGTACACAATGCTACAAAAAGCTGCAGCAGATTGACATATATTATAAAATAATGCATTTATAGAAATAAATTGTTAAAACAATTATGAATAATTAATAAGAAAGCACTTTCACATGTACCTAAAGTATAACACAACATGATACAACACTCACCTCCTTTTTTCAACTCCAATGTGCATCAGAGATCCATTCTACCATTGATGATAATAAATTGCACCTGGAACAAAACAATGTATTTAATAATAAAGCACTTTCATACAAGTCTAAACTATGATGCAATATGATACAACTTACATCTGTTCTTGTACTTCATAATGCTTCAAGGATCCATTCTATTGTTGATAATCAAATTTGGTACTTGGAACTAGTGCCTGCAACATCATGAGCTTGAAGTTCTTCCATCATCTGACGAAAACTCTCAATTTTTGCAGATCTGGTAAGAAAAAAATCATGACATATTTGTTTCAATATTCAATATACAGCAATTAATTGTTTATGTGTATATTACCTTAAGCATATTCAGGTGTTAGATTTGACATGTGGAGAAAGTTCAAAGAAGCTTGGAGTTTGTCCAAGATGTGATGTAGATTCCAGCAGAAACTCTGATATCAGTAAACCACACTCTGTAGTAACAATAAAAATAATTTGATATTTGTGCACATATTGAATATATCGACAAACGAATGACCTATTTGACCTTGAATAGACGTCATATACATCTGACATTTTTTCATGGTCGAGTTATTCATTTCTACAGTTTGCAAATAATTGGCCCGATAAACAGATAAATTTGTTACTTTGAGTGTTTGATAGCCTAATATTAAGTGGTAAGGTTGTACATAATTCTTACATTACTGTCATCGTATGATGTGCATTCTAAATTACTTTTAGAGAATGGCATTGAATGGAACTGCTGGAAAATTACTGAAGCTGACTACATCGCCAATTCGGACGGTTGTGGCAGCCTATCATCCGAACGTTATTGATCATTACGAAAACCCGAGAAACGTAGGCTCACTTGATAAACAAGATGAGAGTGTTGGCACAGGTTTGGTGGGTGCACCAGCCTGTGGAGATGTGATGAAGTTACAGATCAAGGTTGATGAAAATGGTAAAATTGTTGATGCCAAATTCAAAACATTTGGTTGTGGCTCAGCAATTGCCAGTAGCTCATTAGCTACTGAATGGGTAAAAGGTAAATCTGTTGATGAGGCAGCCAAATTAAAGAATACTGATATTGCAAAGGAATTGGCCTTGCCACCTGTAAAGTTGCATTGCTCAATGTTGGCTGAAGATGCAATTAGGGCTGCTTTATCAGACTACAAAATTAAGCAACAAAAGAAGGCCTAAATTAGTTGCTGTAGGCAATGTCTGATGCTGGTATATGATCTATGTTTAGTCGGATTAGTTAAATGTAGAATAAATTTTCTTTAAACTTGTATCTGAAGTATAGGTCAGCATGGTGCTGATTTATAGTGGACATAATGTACATAAAGAATAAAAAATATAATGCAGGCAACTTATAAATATGTAAGAGTAACTTAATATTTCACAATACTTACTATGTAATTGAGGACCCACTAACGGCCATTTAGTTTTTATTTCCGCTGTATTTTAATAGTGATGCATTTTTTATCAAAAAATGTTATCATGTCCTGAATAATGAATTAAATTTGTGTTAATGTTTTGTTAAGCTGAGGATGTATCTCACCTGTATATGGTATTTAAATCCAAGCTCCTTGAACATAGCATACAATACTTCAATTTGCAATGGTTCATACATCAAAATGGTTTCTTTAATGGCTGGATGCACGCATAAAAAGTTATGCCACGCGATATGAAAAGGTAAAGCACATGAGGCCAACTTTTTTAATTGTCGCCGCTCAAAAATCATTTCATTCAGTAGTTCACTAAAATATTGATTTATAGTTATTGAAAGCAGTAAATTGCATAAGTTACCTTTCAGCAATGTGAGGATTTATTTCAATTTCTCCCTTTTTCACTTGATCAGCGAACCCAGCGCTGCCATTGGTATCATAATCCAATTTTTTCCGTCTCTTTGGAGTTACATGATCCTCGTCATTATCACTCAACTCTTGGCGTTCAAATGGAATGTGCGTTGAATTATAAACATGTGTAAGGATTTGAATGCCTCGACTTCGCTTTAAGGGCTTCACGCCAATTTTTTCCAATTCAACGTGAATTTCTGGTGTCGACATGCCTTCGTATAAAGGCATCGGTGTTATATTTGTTGTTTTAACGTGAAGCCCATATCGTACAGTCGTTGGGGTGCTTGGTGAAGATTCGACGCACTTCTCAATTGCATTAACTTTTTTCGGTGTTTGAGCCCACTCTTTCTGATCGCTGATGATGTTTTCTATATTGTTGATTACCCTTGTTTCTTGAAGCAAATTAGCGAATGTATCATAAAAAATAACACTACTTTGCTTTGGCGCACCAGCCAATTGTTTTATGCGGGGATGTTGGGGTTTTATAAGTTCTTCCTTATCAAAAATCGAACGGCTGTTGAGAAACGCATCAAATTCATCAGGTTCATCACAATTTGCAACCCCACTATTCTTGTCTTTTTGTTCGAGCGAATCACAATGCTTCTCTGCGTTATCATCTATCATTTCAGTGCACTGATCTCGCACATCCTCATTTTCTTCCATAATCGCACAGTCCTCATTAGCTTCATTTACTTGAAGCTGTTGACTTTGCTGGAGAGATTCTTGAAGCGCAATTTGAAGTTCCGCATCTTGTTCGTCTTCATCAACTAAATTGATTGTACTTGTCGGCTGTAACTCCTTGATTTTGTTGGCTTTTATGCGCAACAATAATTCATCAACATTAATACTTTCGTCAATGTTCCATTCGTCATCTTCAGTATCTTCATTATCTTCGCTATCTGAAAGTGCAAATTTACTCTTAAGCGAAGAGGAAACCTTTGTTTTTACCGGTGCAGAAGTTTTGCTTACATGGGTGCAAGAATAATTCAGTTCCTCATCACTAATGCAAATGCTATCTTCGGTGGATTTGTTGGAAGCAAATGAAGTCGATGAAATATTCTTTGTTAAACTCGTTTTTGACAGAATATGTTGATTTTGTAGATCTTCATTGTCTGAATCCTGAGATAAATCTATGAAGTTATCTTCTATTTGTAGATTTTCATTGATTTCTTTAGTTTTAACTGAAACGCTTTCACTTTCAGAAAGTTTAGTTGACTGGATCATTGATTGTGGATTGCAGTCAGATATTCTTGTCTTATTGAAACTATTTTCCGCACATACCAACTTTAAATCTTGTGCAAAACTGTCGGAATTAAGGAGATCATGCACATATTCCGTAACGTTCATATTTGACCCAGTTTTGAATGAATTTTCAGTATTAGAACTTTCACCCTCAATTGAAGCTTTGTCATGTCCAGCTTCTTTTGTTGATGTTAAAATTGCACTTCTCTTCAAACGAGAGTGGTTACATGTTTCGTTAATAGCACCAAAACTTTCCTCATTGATAGTTTTTTCATTTCTTTCAGATGTTGCTATCTCTTTGCACGAAATTGAAGGCGATGATGATAGATTCTTGCTTTCAATGTATATTTTATCGTCATCGTTTTGAAAATCGCAAAAACTTTCATAGTGGCAAATTCCCTTCTCATCCATTTCGTAGTCGTTCAAATCGTATTCATCAGAAAGATTAATAATGTCTTTAACGTTTGACTGGTGATTTGTCTCGTTAGTAGAATCGAAATTATTTGAATTAATACTTGTCACATTTTCTTTGTTTGGGTAAGTTAAATTCATCTTACTTTTGTCGCATTGAAATACTAGTTCATCCACTTTTGAGGAATAATCTTCCCCGTCATTTATAACGGATTTCTCAGCGTAGTTTTCTATATTGTTCAATTCTTCAACATCGCTATTTTCAAAAGATGCAAATAAATCCGGTGAACTCTCCCGGAAAGTATTTCTTCTTGAATACGAAGTGGTTGGATGAACTTCGTTATCGTCAACTGTTTGTTGCTGACATGGCAAATCTTGCGATATATCTTCAGTTGCATTATCAACTACATCGATTTTCGGTTCTTCCAATGATTTTTTCATTGTTGATTCAAATTCGCAGATACTTGGTGATTCAGTTTCGTTTTCTTGTCGTTTAATCGAAATGCTACCAGTTTGTGAAGAGCAAAGAGGAATTTCACCGTTATCTTCTTTTGAATTTCCTTGATTATAATCCAATTCATTTTCGGCTGCATGCTTTGTACTGCTTGAACTGTTCACTTCTCCATTGCAATTTTTTGTGAATGTATCAAGTATTTTCAATTTCTTGGGAGACTTTTTTCTGCCAGGAACTGATTCCCATGATTTCAAAAGAGCTCCAGACTGCGGCAAGGATTTTTCCATTCCTAATTCCTTTACATAATAACTTTCATTGTCATTAGAAAGTTGATGTGAAGCATTAAAACAACTACGTTTATCCTGGTAGAGCTGTCGCAAATAATAACTAAAGGGTGATAAATCTTCTTGATTTCCCAAGTCCTTTTTAATATGATCACTGGAAGCTGCAATAATCCGTGCAATATTTTCATTGGTCCTGATTTGTCGCTCGGTGGAAGTGCGCAAATATAATGTTGGAGTTGTATATCGAAATTTTGACTTCTTTTTGCCTTTTGTCTAAGAAAGAAGATATCAAATTAAATTCTAAAGCTAGAAATTAATAAAACTTACGTTTTCACTGCTTGCTATCCTAGCGGGAATATTATTTTCATTCGATTTAATGCGAAATCCAAAAAGTTCCAATCTTACATTTTCCCTAACTTTTTGTGTTGACTGAGGCAAATTATCTGGTTGATCCTCTACACTGTTGCTCTTTGATAATGCAACTGCTAATTGTAAATGCTCTAGGTTCACATCACTTGATTTAGCAATCTCCTGCAACTTTTTTAGTTCTTTGCTGCTGCTTTGTTTCAATGTTTTCAATGAAGGTTTAACTTTCTTTGCAATACTAGGTTCCTGTTTGCTTTTAGTTAGCTTTTCCAGATGAGTACTTTGTTGTTTTGTTGGAGAAATGAAATCTGCATCACTAAGTCTTAGATTTGAATTGTTTTTGATATCAGTGATTGCCTCCTTGTATAGTGATTGATTCTTTTCATCATCTTGCTGTTTAGCTTTATTGAAAAACCTGGATATGCTTTCTTTACTGGATGTGGCTCTTGGAAATGAGAAAATAAATAAATTAGTTTTGCTACATTTATTCACTACCTAACAAACTTAAGTTTTACATAATTAAAGAGATTTAATAACACACCTAGTTGCCTTTTGGGATTTTAATGGTTTGGTATATTTTGCTGCTCCAGGATTGTTCCTTGTACTCCTCCTCATAATGCTCACCCAATTCCTGTGCTAGCTTTTTTGTTTGGTACTTTTGAATGACTGAATTCAACTCTGGGTGCTGGATGCTTGCTTTTCCAAGAGCAACGTGCTCCCTGAATACAGGAGATGGTTTGAATTTATCTGATAGCAATATGTCTTGTTTTAGTTGTTGGATTAGAGGGATTTTCCTATAATTAATAGCATAGTTATTTATGATTTATACACTGGTATTAAAGTTATTACTCAAAAAGATACCAACTTATTCCTCCTATTGCTAGAACTGCTAGGGAATAGTATTTACGAGTTGTGTAGAATGGGGTGCCTTTTGCTCGTCGAGGTTTTCGAAGGCGTTCATCAATGTTCCTATCCATACCAATGTAATCTTGAATAACGTGGCAAGGATACTTTTATCACTATCATAAATTGTAATCTGCTATTATTGTGCAATTTATAATTTAGACTTGATCGTGGAGGACCTAGTAATCAAAGCTGTTAAAACTACATAACCTCTCTTCTAAACTGTTTCATCTTCTGTGTTATCCATTGAAGGAAAGTTGCGTTTCACTTCTTTAAGTATAAACATTAAAATATGTCTACATTGAAAAGGGTTCAGGTATGGTCCTTGTTATTATGGTTATCCCAGAACTGTATGAAAAACTTTTCAGCAATGGGCAACATTTGCTCGAATTTGGCACATTTACGATGCAGCATGGCAAAATCCATTTGATTCAGCAAAACTGCTAACAAAATATTTACAGGGATTGTATAAGCCTATCTATCATCCCATGAGTATTGCATTTAGAAAAATACATCCAACATGTTTTTAATATTGATGTTTTTTTAGATGATTGTGGTGATCATGTAGTAATAATAAATAGTAAGGATATTGCCTTACCTGGAGATGAATGGACAAAAAGAGTGTATTTCCATCATACTGGATATCCTGGAGGAGCTAGCTGGACCCTTGCACATGATTTGCACAGGAAAGATCCCACTTTAATTGTTAAAAAAGCAATTTACAATCACATGGATGGTAATCTTCAAAGGAGATACACAATGGAAAGACTTCATATTTTCCCTAGCAGTGAAGTTCCAGAAGATGTATTGAAAAATGTCTCTAATCAGATCAAGCAATTAAGACCAGTTCCCAAGAGATTGGATCATTATGATTCTAAACTAGTTGAACAATTTCCAAAAGTTGTGGATTATCCCAAAGATTACATTCTTAGATAAATAATTCTAAAGTAGATTTGTAGACTATTAGAAATAATTTAGTACTTTCTTATTCAACTATAAAATTAAAATCAAAAATCATTTGTGTTGTATGTGTTTGTTAGAATATTAGGAAAATTCTCAGTGAATTTGTTTATCATTTACCATTAATAACTACTAATTTGAAAAGATTGTTAGATACACTAAGCTAGCAAATTCTAGCTTTAATATGCAGTTTATCATTTGATTTCAATTAAGATTACTTTGAATATTCGAATAAACCGAGAAATTGTAAATTATTGAGGGTAGATTTGTATAGTTGTCAAAATTGTTATTTTGCAATCTCTTAAGTTCAAAAAACTTGAAGTTTTTAACGATAATTACATTGCGCCGCACAATGTATTCATAGTAAGCATTTTACTCGTTAATCCCAATTGACTGCTGAGATTGTTTGGGAAAGCGCAAATAAATTATACACTTACGAAAGACGACAGCGAACTGACTGGAATATGCAAATTACGTTTGAAATAGGTGCACGAGCACAAACAGGATGGGCATCCAATGTGAATATATATCATCGTTTATCGTAATTGTAATGCAAGTACGAACCACGTAATAAATATGTTAGGAGTGCAGCAGTACTATGCTTGGCCATCGTTTGAAATTTATTGATGCATCGAGGATGCCGCAGATTGTAGAAGCTGGAAAGTCATCCAGAAGGAAGTTCGACTACTCTTCTTGCATGCAGGAGTTGTCCGTGCATAGTAATTATCATAATCTGGAGTCCACTATTTGTCCAATGTGTATCCAATATGTAATTTGCAATTAGCAATCATTATGATGCATCGTCTGTCGCTCTTTTGAATTTATGTCGCGCGAAGAAAAAGTGCGCATTTTGAACCACAAATTTCATGGATTCTCTTCAGCAAGAAATCAATGAACGGCATTTGTTCAGAACAGCATGTGAACGAGGCGGAAGAAAGGAGTGAATTTGCGGTTGATTGCTTCTGGTCGCATTATGCAATTGTCTCCTACGAGTTTTATAGGACCAAAACGATACGCGCGCACGCATTTTCGCTGGGTGCGCGCCTTCCTATATCATATATTGCATAGTTGAGAAGTTTTGTTGCTTGTTTGTTGCTTGCTCATGTGATGTGATATGCTAGCAGTGGCATTCAATACAGTTGCAGTCGGCGGTGCGTGTTGTTCGATATTCCTCTGGCGTCCAGCGCGCGTTTTGTGCGCTCGTGTGTGGATTTGATGGGAGGACGAGACCGGGAACGCCGGAACGAACTGATCGTCCGCGCCGGTCGAAGCGACTTCATCACAGCCGATGTTGTCGTCGTCGTCGTCGAAGCCGTCCTCGTCGGTGGACTTCCACTCCGGAGTCGCGCTCGTTATGCATCCCATTAATTCGCTCCAAACTTTTTTGCTAACTATTTACAACTTTTGATACTTTTGAACTTTGAGGAGTTTTCCGAGTGCGTTTCAAGTTCAGTGCGGGAAATGTTGCCTCCATGTGATGCGCCCTTCAAAACTAATTGTGAATTTCATCATGATTCGCGAAAAGTAGTTAAATAGTTGTGTCTATGCATTCTTCCTGGGGGACCTCCGCGACGAGACATTGGGGCACATGCAGGGGATTTGAATCTTCAGATGCGAACACCAAGTGCGCTTTCAACTCTTAAGAACGATGACAATCATACGAGTGATGCGACTTGCATGCATCCTCAGGTTTGTTCTTTCACACTATCTAGTTCTGAGTGCACTAACTCAAGAAATGGGAAGTAATGCGTTTTGCAGCATTTGGAAGGCAATTTCACGGAACAAAAACATTTAATTAAGTAATCTCTTGGTCGTCGAAGAGCAGCCCACTTAAAATGGTTTTATTGCTTTCGTTACCTATTTGGGCAGCGCTTTGTTTTTCAATTATGATCGAACAAGCGTGTAGGGTGTGTTTATTTACCTTTTTAATTAAGCGTGATACGAAAGAATCACAAATCAAGCTCGAAGGCCCCATCATCGACATTGCTTCCCATGCAGCCAGCAAGTACTTTGTTGTTTTATGTCGATGGATGCCGTCATGGTGAAAATGACTCGTAAAATTCGGTAATTTATTGTTAGTTCAGTTACATTTTAATTTGAATCACAACTAAATCAATGCCAGACGCCTTCTTGCTCGCCCAAATGTGCGACTTGCTCGCTTGTATGCCATTTTATTTGCCTTTTTATTGTGTGTACTTACAAGACGTACACGATAAGAGTAATAAACTGTGAGCGTTTTAGTGTTTCTAGTGGTTTTTAGTGCGCCTTTGGTGTTTGCATTCCGCGTTTTTTAGCCGCGACTTTCTCACTGCTTTTGTTCTCTTCGTGGTTTATGCGCGCATCGATTGCACTCCATGAAATGTCACATAACTTAAATAGAGTATGAATTGCAAATTTAGAACTTCATAAAATTCAATAAACATCTTTTATTTTTCTTTCTGGCTTTCTTCAGAAAATGCTATTTGGATGGATGGGGAATCTGATAAGATGAGAGGAATCCAGATTAAAATTGAGACATTACAGAGATCACAAAAGGAAGGCGGATCCATATTCAGATTCAGATGTAACATCATAATCATGGATTCCTTGCTGCTCTTTTCGGTGTCTTGTTTTTACCAAAATAAAACTTGTCGGATCGTATTACACGCATATAAAACGTTGTTTCTGGTGGGATCCTCGCTGGTTACAACATTATCGTGTAATTAATAATGTAGGGTTTTCGTTCAAGTGGGTGTTGATCCACGAGTCTATCTGATACCCGCTTTTTAGTCGCTTCAATTTTGTTGTAAATTGTTTCTTTTTCATCCTGCCGGGTATTTTGGTGCGTTAACGGAATTATTAGTCGGTGAACCCGCAATTACCAACCTGTATGCGGTGTTTGGACGATAAGGAGGCCTTGTGAGAACCAAAAAAAGAGAAATTTTGGTCATCAGTGTTGAGTTGATGAGATTCGAAGTAAAGGGCTATTTGTTAACGGCCCAAAAAGGGTAAGAAAGGTTGAGTATTTTAGATATTCCTTGATAAGAATGATTTCAACCCATTTTGGGGCAGTTTATTGTTTCATCAACTTTGTGTGTGGTAAAATGTTAGGCAATAAAATCTGAGTTACAAAAAAATGAAGATTTTATCATTGAACTTTAACATCTTGTAACTTCTAATTAAGTGGATCAATTTTAATAATCCAAAAACTTTTCGTCAATGAATTTGTTGCAAAAATCAGAAAACATTGTACAGGAAACAAGCTGACATTGAATTTGATTAATTACTGTAATTCTGTAGAATTATCTCCAGTGTTTTGATGACAACGAAGATAATTCGGGAATTCCATGCAGAATTTTTATGATGAGCGCCGAAGAAGTGTTAACAAGTCGTGCGCTTCTCATCTACAAATCCGCCTCGCATTTATTTATGTACAACGCATATAATTTATGAGCATCGCATGCATATTAAGACGTTGGGTTCTGCCAGCAAATATGGGAAGACATGCGATGATCGGAATAAATATGAGCGTGAATTGATACCGAAGAGCACTATGCACTCACTCCGATTCACACTACGCACTCGTCCTAATGTCTAATTCTTTCCGAACTCGGACTGATGTCATACATGTCACACGAGGAGGACGCGACTGAAATGACAAGCACATCGAAAAATTCAGAAGAGGATTCCTTATGCAGATTGCAAAGAGAAATATGAAGATTTCTAATTTGAATAAATCACTCATTTTTTATCATGATATTTATGTTATTATGTTATTTCTTAATAGTTGATAGTAGATAATAAAATGATGGAGTATTTTATTTCTTTTCTTTCAGTCTTTTAACAGCTTTGATACCATAGATAGTTTAAAAGATACAACAAATTAAAATTTGTTTTTTTGTACTCGATTTATGCTGGAATAATTACCATCAACAACATCCTTTATTTAGTTTATTTCCATCATTACCTTGCATATATTTATATCATCGTTTAATAGCATTAATTTTGCGTGGAAAATTAGCAGGCGTATCAGCTTCATTGGTCATTATAATCAATTTCTTTTTATAGCGTCTCGTAACAAGTTTGACTTCTTGTGTTGGTAGCAAATTGCGATTTCTATCACAGACTTCTTCGAGTCGAAGCAAATTATGGTCCATCCTTGTTGGTTACCTGGTTGGTGGTTTATTCATCGCATTGCAATTTTGATTTATCTGAATCGTGAAGTAGTAAAATATTAATATTTCGTTCGTCGGAATTTTCTAAAGCTCTGGAGAGAAGTTGGATGACTGCAATAGCAAACAACTTCTCAACAATTCTGATTAAACTTTTATGGCGCATCGCTGAACGGTTCAATCATCCGTGCAATAATCGACCGAGGCATTTCGTACACAAACATTTCCCCTGGCTCGTTTCAGACCACTGGAATATTTACAGTTTTTCTCCTTCCGAATCTCGAAATGCATTCGTTGCAATGCAGCAATCGAAGGAAAGATTATTGCAGTTTCTACTTTGCACATCGTGTTATGAATGAGTTGTTGCTAACAGTTACGATGTTGAAGAGGAAAACAGAACAAAATGTTTAACTAATAGTTCCGTTTTTATTAGTCATTTGGTTTGCTCTCATTAAAGAACAAAATTATTTTTACAGGATAGATGATTATGATTGAAGGTCTGTTTTACCATATTCTTCTTACTCCCATGATAACATTTGGATAAAAAAATTTCAAATCTGAAGAGAAAGAAGTTAGGTTCAAAAATTCAATACCAAAATCAGAAAAAATTTCAATTCGGTATAACTTTCAAACTAGATGAGCTTTTGAAAAAGTTAAAACTGTTTTGGATGGATGAATAATATTATAAAAATATGACAAAAGCTAATTGTCATGAATATATAATAAAACAATGAAAAAACCTCCAATGAAAAAGTTACTAAAAGTTCAAAACTTTTTACACCAAAATCAGGAAAATTTCAATTTGAAATTATTTCCAAACTAGATGAGCTATCCAAAATCTTAAAACTGTTTTGGATATATGAATAATATTATAAAAATATGGCAAAAGCTAATTGTCATGAATATATAATAAAATAATGAAATAAACTTCCAATGAAAAAGTTACTAAAAGTTCAAAACTTTTTTACACCAAAATCAGGAAAATTTCAATTTGAAATAATTTCCAAAATAGATGAACTATCCAAAATCTAAAAACTGTTTTGGATAGATGAATAATACTATAAAAATATGGCAAAAGCTAATTTTCATGAATATATAATAAAACAATAAAATAAACCTCCATTGAAAAAGTTACTAAAAG
>JARJDZ010000643.1:0-11094 GCA_030264555.1 Aleochara sp. GC000083
CCATAAAGCACTTCTTATTACTTAAGACATTCCGCACTATATCAAACAACAATTTTCCAATTACGAAGCAAGTCCCTTGAAAGCATCATATCCCAAATCTGGTGTACGTAATCAGTGGATATCAAGAGGCTCAAACCAAACGAGAAATGAAGAGCACCCGTATCTAAAGTGGTCGTTCTGATACTGTCACTACCGGCACATGGCAGGCCCAACTACCGGTCCCCTTTAGGACCATGCCGCAGCAGCATGCACACAAAATCTCTAAGATTAATTAGTTCATAATCAAGCGGCGATATTGCAATATTGCCTCTTACGCCCATCCGCAGACCGTGATTAGTTAAATCTTCCTCGCCTTCTGCCTTAGCATCGAGGAGCAGCGCCTCGACGCGATATAATTTATATAATAACATGGCAACTTGGAGCCCCATCGGCGGTGCAGCCAGCAGAAGCAATACGACAACGGGTATATTAATGTCCGGTTGCCTGCAACCACTAAACATGAGCCATATTCCATCCACTATCCACCACTTGCAAAACGGGTATTAATATTTGCATAATTAAAATACTTATTGCATCAAGACCTCATCCTTAAAAAAATATCCTCCGAACAAAAATCCCAAAAATCAGACTCCCAACTTCACGTAGGATACATATGATACCAGTAGATGATATTACAAACATCCTCTGATATATCGGACCAAACATTCAATAAATATCCGAGGGATCTTATTGCAAACGACATATATCATTTCTTTAATATTTCTTCAGCACCATTCGCGGAATTGTTATTCAACATCCAGTACAGGATGCTTAGAACGCATGTAATATCATTTTGCGGAACGGTAACGACTGCGACTTACAAAGACGCTTACAAGGCGCCCTTTTAAATAACGCTTCTGCGAGTTGTATGCGGAATGTTCGCTGCTGGGGACTCAATGGATGGATGCTCTTCAGGTTGAGGTTCGGTAAAAGGAAACGCAAAAAATGTGGAAAGAAGCGCACCGCTGCGCGAAGGCGAGCGAATGTAGGACGGGCTGGGAAAAAAATTGGCGAATGTAAGGAGACACGCCGGTCGTGAGAGATTGCCTGAACGCTGACACCTGTGACCCCCAAAGGCATTTTCGAATACAACCCGTACCGTACCGATTTCAGCCCGCCCGAAAATGCGCCCGCAGAGGCCGATGCTTCATCCACTTCGCTTTCTTTGTACACGCGCCGCACTCGTTTGCTGCTCTCAAGACGACGACTCGACATCGTCAACGGCGACAGCGAATTTTTGCATTTTCCCGATTAACGCAATTCCACATCACCACTCCCACCATCATCCTTCCATGTTTATGATAAAGCCGACTGAGGGCTTGACGTGTCTTCGTTGTGCTGTAGCTCGCTTTTTATTTTTGCAAAATGAGGACAAAAGTGTCACCAATACAAGATGTTGGTTGATCATTATTTGGGGTGAGGTTTCGACTCCAATCGATGTTTTACAAATGTCCATACAGAAAGTAGTTCAATTACAGAATCGATTCTGTCAATTCTGGTTATTTTAATTGATGATAAGTGGTTTGGAGAAGGATACTCTTTGTTTTGCTCGGTTGGAGCACTTTGCGGGTATTAAGATACCAATGCCTTTTCTGGAGTAAAAGAGAATGGGATGAATTCGCTAAAGTAATCGTAAACGTTACTGATGCATATTTATGGCTGCACATAAAATCCCTTGGAATCGAACAGTGAACGCACATTGAACAACAGTTGTAGATGTTTTGTCATTCATTTGATAATATGGCTTACAACTTAAGGATTGAATTGCAGCACTTGTTCGTTTTGACTTAAATCGCATTAAATTCATGTGATTCTTTCAGTTAAATGGGTGTTAATTTAGTTAGGAAATTCATGGTAATATTGAGGAAAAGTTAGATAATAAGAAACTCAGAAGTATTATCTACTATTGTTCGAAAGACAATTGTTAAAAAGGATCCAAAATTTTAGAAATATTTCATTCTGAATTTAATTTCTACAAATTACCCTTGATATGTTTACATATTTGTTATATTTATGCTGTCAAATAGCTAAAATATAACTTCCTTTTAATTTTAATTAATTACAAATTTTTGGTGGAGGCGCCGGTCATAAAAGAGTATATGGTTCGGGAGGTTATTAATTCTATTATATTATCAAATATTTCATTTTGAATTTAATAATATTGTTTTTATAATGCTAATGTATATTGTCAAATAACTAAAATAAAACTTTCTTTTAACATTAATTAATTATTTTTTTTATGGTGGATGCGCCGGCCAAACAAGTCTATATCGTTGCTAAGCTGGAAACACTTCAGAGGTCGATGAGAATATTTTAGAATTTTAACATTTTTTGGTTTTCACGCTGTTTTTCAAATCAAGTAAATACAAAAAAAATGAATAATAAAAATAATATCTTTAAACTATATGGGATTTATGTAAACATTACATTATCATACTTTGATTTTAAATCCTACAAATTATTCCTAACAATTTTCTATATCAGTAATATTTATGTAGTCAAATAGCATTTTACTATTAATTAAAAATATTTGGTGGATGCGCCGGCCAAAGAATTATAAATTCTTTATATTGGGGAAATAGTTCCGGAGCTTATGAGAACATTCTTAAATTTTTACAGTTTTAAAATATTTCCTTTTGTTTTTGCCACGTTTTTTTTATATCTACATATCTAAAAAGTTGGAAAAATGAAATATCTAAAATGTATGATATTTATGCAAGTATTACATTATTATATATTGCATACTTTGCTCTATTCGAGATTCTTGACAAAAAGAATACTGATACAGAACTTAAAATTGCACGTTATATGATTTTACATTGAAATATTCTTTGCAAACTGAACATAAACCTTCTCTATTTTTTTGGCGGAGGCGCCGGGCAAACAACTAAAACCAGTAAACAACAAAGGATATGAACATTTTTTGGTGTTATATGAGTAGTTTCTTTGATGATTCTATTATGGTAGTTTTGAATAGACCTTAAACTATTAAAAAAGTTTTGTTTAACAGGGAAATATTTATTTTAAAAATCTTATTACGTTTCGTTTCTCGAGTAGCGTTTGAGATTTTCTCACATTTATCAATGAAGTATACGATTCCAAAAAGATAGAAATTTCCAGAAATAATGTATTTAATTTTGGAGTTCCTATCGACTAATATTTCTAAAACTCCATAACAATTTTTTATTAATAATTGAAGTAGAAGCTCAATTAAACATCTTGAAGTAATTTTAATATAGTTCTATGTCATTTGTCAGTATCTAATGGCAAACTTTAATAAATGGATGCTTGGTAGTATTTACCATCGTTCCATCTAAGATGCTGGACGAAATAAACTTCCCTAGAAGCAATGGAAGACGTCACAGGAAGGACGTGTGATTTCATTAACCCGTCGACAGACTCATTTCAGCCGCCCCCATCGAGGTCATTGGCAGAACAAACGACACAATATAGACGACGATGCGGCCATCAATCTACGCAAAGTTAAAAATTAACGCAAATTGGTCCCGGGTCCGCAAATGGATGGGCTGCGCGCAAAACGATGACGCATCCATCTACGTCCGACCGACGGCATGGATGTCACCAAACAAGTTTATTGCTATTTTTAACCGAATTGTTACCGCCGAAATGGACATCCACCACTAACGCTGACGTTTGCCGTTTTATGCGCGTTGCGAAACAGCCTGCTGCGTGCTTATAAATGACACATTGTTTCCACCGAAACAACAACAAAAAAGAGAATCAACATTTTTAGCGCGCCCGCCCCCCCGATATAACTCTAAGGTTTATCGGCTTTATCAGATTGATAGATCATGTTGGGATTCGCCAACTACATAAACGCGATGGTCCATTCTGCGCCAGCGATGAAATATCAGCCAATAAATGCGCGCGCCACACGAGTCGTATCAGTCGGCGGCGAATTTTCGCGCAAATTTGCGCATGCAGCTGATGAGATAAATGAAACGAATGGCCGCCGGACGGAAGCGCGCCGAAGAACGACCCAGTGGACGCGGATGACATAATGAAATGCTGACAATTAGGGCTTGTTTTATTATGTGACAATGACAATTGTATCCATTACGAAACTTAATTCGGGAAAAGCGCTGGAAATGTCAGCAGGTTGAAAAAACAATAACGGCGAACGCGGAGAAAATGGAACAAAGAGGGATTCAAGTTACAGGAATAAACCTGACAGAAGGTACATAAGCCATTTGACAGAAGAGGCTTTATATACACGAATTTCAGGAAGGTGATTTTTTTATGTCAGGGCTGAATCACCTTGAGGATTTTTAGAGGTCACCTTACTTTTGGACTCAGGTGAATGGAAAATTCCCGAGGATTGACAGATTTATAAGTGTAAACAGAAAAAATGATACTTAAAGGATTCCGTTATCCTTTGTATTTTCTAAAGTTGTTTTTTCCCTACTTTAACATTTCCCAGTAATTGTCTGTGTGTGATACGTTTAAATGTTAATATTTGACCCAAGAGGGATCCAAATTACAGGAATAAAGAATAAACCTGATACAGGATATTTAAGTCATTTGACAGAGACGGCTTGAAAAACACCAACAGGGTTGAATTTCCTTAAGAATATTTTGCAGGTCATCCTATTTTGGGTTTTAACTGAATGGAAAATTTCTGAGGATTGACTGACTTAAAGCTATCATCAAAAAAACCTAAAGGAAACTACTTAAAGAATTCCGTTATCCTTCTTTGTTTGTATAGTTGTTTTGCCCTATTTGAACATCTCTTCTAATTAATTATCAATATTGGATCCAAGAAGGATATAAGTTACAGGAAAAAACCTGATAAAACATTTGACAGAGATGATTTCAAATACACTAATTCCTGAAAATAATCTTCTCGTGGAATCATTTTAATTTTGGCGATCAAGTTGATGAAAAAGTTTCCAGGAGTTATTGACTGATTTATAGCTATCATCCTGTAAATTTATTTTGCCCTATTTTCACATCTTCCCTAGTAATTTTCTGTGTATCATACGTTCAAATGTCAATATTGGATCTGAAAATGATGGAACAAAGCGGAAACTTGGAAAAAGCCATAAACCTTGCGATTGTGGCTAGAAATAGAATAGAAAACGTTTAGCAGAAATGGAATTAAAAATAAGACCGCATGCTTAATGCGGTTTCAACGCACGTTCACCTTCTACAACCGCAAAGAGGGATCGCATGGAGCAATCACATGCATGCGAAAAGTACATCATTGATCTGCGAGGCGGTTGACGTTGCAAATCCGAATCAGGGCGTGCGATGAAAAACGAACGGAATTTTCGCGCATTCACCGTCACATGAAAGCCATTTGTATGCGTGCTGCACTAGAATATTGAGCGATCCCGATCTCTTCATATCTTTTTTCTTTCATGTACTTTTTGAATTGACTGATATTCTTCAAATTCACATTTTGTACCTTCAGATTGTTTGATGGTCCCAGTCATTTTCTAATGTTGATTGTTTGATCGTAAAGTATGATCTTAAATTTTTGTAACAAAGTCATTACTTTTTGGAAATTACTGGAAAAACTGAATTCCTAGTGTTTCGGAATGCGGTAAAAAGTCAATGGGTGCTTTTTGTTCTTGGTTGATGGAAGAATAAATGCATTTCGAATGAGGCGTTCTTCGGGGACTGATTGCAATATTATTGAACTGTCCGCAATCCCGTATTTTTCCAGCGATTCAAAGGGAATTTGAATTGCAACGTTTTGCGTCGACTCGGATTCTATTTGCGCAACTTGTGTTTTTCTTTTCCCGCTCGCGATTTATCTACATACGCTCCGAACGACAATGAAGACCGACCGCATTTCCTATCGGTGCTCAATCAATGATCGGAAAGAGTTTCAAAGTGCACTTTATAGTTTATCAAGAAAATATTAGTTCATCCAAACTCCATTCTTCTTCCAAATCTTCTGTCCTCCTAATGGGTTACAAACGATGTATTTTTCCTTCAAATGGAACATTTTCTTTCTGTTTCTTGTTTTGGAGGGAGGTCCAAAATGGAAATTAATGTTATAACTTTCCGTTTCAGTTTTATGCATTTTATGACAGATATTTTTTAAAGTTTGCAAGACTTTTATAAGAACACCAGCGTATCTAAGACATTGAACCAAATTAATTAATAACAGATAACTTTGAATAGTCTTACATTTTTTGGCAAATACAAGCCAAATAATGACATCTCGAAAGATTCTACAGAATAGAAAAGTTCGAAGAGTTCAAAATATTTTTTGACCATCTTGATATCTTCTTTGACACATATTAAAAAATCTGGAACTTTATCGTACCTCTCGAAAGTTTCAATAAATTTAAAATTGACATCCGATATTCAATTAGATTTTAATAACATTTGAACCAATTTCAATTTCAATACTGGAAACGGCAACCAACAATGTGCTCTCCAGTTCGGGATCCAGAAAGCAAAATTGTGCACGTTGTGCACGTAAGGTTGAATGGCCCGCTTCTATGTGCGACTGTAGAACTGAAATGCAAAACGGAAGTGATTTATGCAGCAAGTTATGGGCCACCTCCATCTTGCACCGCTAGTAAATCCCGTGCAGTGTTGGCGGCATACATTTGCTCCATGCCTTCTGCATGTAAGTACATGCGATCGTAGATTATAGCTGAAGCCGACTTGCATCGGACCAACAATATTGCTCTAACACTTGCACTCGATGTAAGCGCACATATTAAACGCCTGTATTGAACTGCTAGCAATAATCATAACAATGCTAACAATTCCAATTGAACGTTTCTAATCTGCGGCGCTAATGCTCGAGTTGTGCCCAACTGAGTGAGGTGTTAATATTCTGTATATATTTGCATAAAATTTTCAAATTCTCTGCGGTTTCGTCATGGCAATAACATTAAAGTTTTAAGCATTGTTTCTGCTGTTTTAGAACTAAATTTAATGGTCTTCCTTTGTAAGGTTCAATACACTAAAATTTGGTCCTGTTTTCTGTATCATTTTTACTCATGTCAAATATTTGAGAATCCTTTGGCTAAAAATGTAGTGGATAGTCTGCAACGAAAGTAGCAAGATGATATTATCAAAATCGAAGCGTCCTTTTCAAATGAACAATTTATGGTACCTAGAAATTAAAGGCTTCTTCAAAATTAAGGAATTATCCTGCAGAAATAGATACCCCTAGAAAATGATACCACATGAAGTTGAATTGGCAGATATTATTTTTGCATATTGTTTTTGGGTGTTGCACCTTTTACAACAATCAACAATATGTTGCTATTATCCCATCAATCATTTCTATTTAATAAAAGAAATCGGACAGTTTGTTGAGTAATCTTTTAACGGTAGTGAATATTACTTGTAATTATGAGCAGTCTAATGCTTCTGCGAAAATACCAATTATCCTTGAATTAATGAATAAACAAATTCAACATGATTGATTAATTGGAGGTTATTACAGCAAACAACGTTTGCTCTCATTTACATATTTGCCTCGCAAATCTACGACTTCTCCCCAGCTTTTTTGCGCCTAATCAGATTGCGTGCACTAAAATATTAATGTGTATCCTCGTATTTTTAGACTGTCACAAAACACACACACACACCTCCTTCTTGCTTCCAACCATAAGCTCCAAGGGATGTTTATTGATTGCACGAATGATGGTGCAGGCAGTCGACACAGCATGTTTTTTCATGGCTGGCTTAATTAATTAATCAACAGCAAAAAGCTCGCTACAGCGGAGGCGGTTTCGGCGGCGTAAAGAACACGAGCGCGTGAATGATTTGTTCATTGTTTTTGTAGTGTTGTTCGGCGTTATCCTGTTGATGTCGGCGTTTACACGGACGAATAGATTCCGAATATATATTCTCGCTGATGGTTTGGTTGTTCTTCGAAATTGTGGATAGGCCTTCATCTGCATGAAATTCCCAAGGTGATTGCGTGTACTCAGTTTCTTCCATCATTTTGGGTCGTGTGCATGCTTTCATACTTCCTTTCGCTTCGTGGCTACTATTGAACCGCTCTGGATGGGAGTCACAATGGCAGCGGGGGTACAATGGCTCTGGGTCCTAATGTCTGTCGAAAATTTCAACGTTCAATGTCCTAGTTCGCGAGACATGCACGTCGAGCGCCACTGAGGATCGTCCGGACTATTAAAACGGAAATGCATTGCACGTCCATTGTGAAGGATTGAAATAGAATGGAGCGACGTGTATTTTCAATTTCATGCGAAAATATTCGCCCATGTGATATGGCAAGGTATATGTATGCTGTCCTAAATTTGCAGAGTAGATGTGTTTAAATAATTAATGAAATTTGCCTACAATCATACTATCTCTACATATGTTATTAACGTGTAGCTGCTACATGCTAAACAAACACGAAACGTTATTAATCATAACACTGGATATTTGCACATAATATATATAAAACTTTATACCATGTGGTCTTTTGCCTTGCTACCAACTAAATACTTTTATATTCATTTTGAGGCAAGGAGCTTCAGCTCCATCTATGGCACAGTAGGTAAATGATACTATATGACATTTTTTCACTTTTTAGTGTTAAATTTTCAGACCTCAATAGAATAAATATGAAAATTGGTGCAAGATAGATGTAGAAAATGAAAATTAATTCCTAATTTAATAGCAAATAACATTCCTCCTAGAAATACGTCAAAGATTAACTAAGAGTAGAGTGATCCTGCAAAGTCAACAGCTTCCTGTCCTATAGTTTCGCCCAGCTCTGGTGTAGTATAACGCAGTCTTTGGTTCAACACCTCTGCATCGAGACTTTGTGAGGTTTTAGCCAGCGAGTGCGCGTGTTTATAGTGTAAATGTCGCCGGTACAAGCCAATATAACCTAACAATGAATGAGTACTCTAGGCAAGTTGGGTTACGTGTTGGTGGCGCGAGTGTGCGAGGATGGCGTCTTTTGCAGGTCGCGCAGGCGGCAAATTGTACAGCGCATAAGTTGACGCTGTGGGTCCGCATGCACCTTCGAGGATGGTGGGAAATTCGAGACACAACTCAACTATCATTATACAAGCGAACTTCGGGCGGTGCGGTGAGTATACGGAAAGCCTGAGAGCAAATACGAAACTGCCATCAAAGACCAATAACACCAATTTTGCTCCAGCATAGCCGATACGTATCCAGGGATACAATAAGATGTCGTACTCCACGCAAGTAAACAGTGTAAGCATCGATATATTGGTATTCGGGGAAATTTCAACATTTCCTCATGGAAAACGATAAACAAATAGTTTTTTAACATTCAATTTTCAAACTTGAATGAGGAATACTAAGGAAGAGTTCTAGAATTAGAATTTTGGACATGGTCTTCCTGTGAGGTAGGTTCTTAAGCCATTTGAAACAGGGATCAAGTGAAAGTTTGCTGACCTAATAAAAATAGTAATGCAAGGTATGAAGAAAGTTTGCTACAAGATATTCTAACCAGGGTTGAAATATAGATGCCTAGAAATGTGGTACCAAGTTAGAAATTCTTCCAGCTTGTACAATTGCCTTTTTCAATTTAGTCTTGATTTTACCAACAATGGCAAATGAGAGAGTTTAGGCCTAAGCCTAAAAAGATTTGGGCTCGAAACTCAAACCTTAGTTAGACAACTTTATTATTACCCTGTAATATTTCTCAGCCTGTTCTTACACCCTGAAACTTCATGTTGTTCTTGATAAGTCATTTACTAAAGTTTCAAGATGTATGACCTATAGAATCACTATAGGAAATGAGTTCTGCCATACCTAAGAAGTAAATATGTCTTGTAGAGGTAGAAAGGGACCCATTCTCACCTAATTCTAGGTCAGCAACTTACGGTTAAATATAGTCCTCATATTTTCAAGAATATCAAATGGGAGAATTTGTTTCAGTTTCCAAGCCTTTTTATCCTAGCAAAGATTTAGGCTCGAAACTCAGACCTTAGTTGATGTTCTTGCACCTTGAAACTATGTTGTCTTTGGTAACTAACTACGAACTAAAGTTCTAGGTTGTAAGACCTATGAAATCACTATCAGAAGTAACTTCTCCCACACCTAAGAAGTAAGTTTGCCTTGAAGTGTTGGAAAGAAATATATTCTCATCTAATTCTAAACCAGGATGTTACAGTTCAATTTAGCCGTGATCTTCTCAAAAATATCAATTGAGTGAATTTGCTTAAATTTTCTAGTTTCCTTTTCCTAACAGGTTTGTAACTCAAACCTCAGTTGGTACAATCTAATTCTTACCCTACGATATTCCTGAGCCTGTTTTTGAACCCTGAAACTTTATGTTGTTCTTGATAACACATTTACTAAAGTTCTAGGCTGTAAGATCTATAGAACCAATATCAGAAATAATTTCACCCATACCTAAGAAGTAAGTTTCCCTTGAAGAGTTAGAAAGAAATCCACTCTAGGATTCTAATTCTAGGCCTGGAACTGATCTTTTCAAAAATTCCTTGTCCTAATAAATATTAAGGTTTCAAATTCAAACTTTAGTTGGTACAACCTTATTACCCGCTTCTAACAATATTCCTCAACCTGTTCTTGAACCCTGAAACATATTGTTGTCTTTAGTAACCCATTTATAAAAGTTCTATGTTGTAAGGCTTGCAGAATCACTATTGAAAATAACATCACCAACACCTTGGAAGTAAATGAAAGACTTAGAAAGACATCCAGTTTCTCTTAATTCTAGACTAGGAAGTTATGGCTCATGACTTTGTGATTTGATTTCTCTTTTGAGTTGTTTGGTTTCTCTGATCTGCTATAGCATTGTTTTGGAAAATAAATTCAAGTTTGAGGACTGTTATTTGGTACGAGACAATAAAACCTAAAACTTTAGAACAGCCACAGGGTGTCAGCCAATGTTCCCTCTAATTTTTTCGTCGACTGTGCGCTATAGAAATTTAGTGTGCAAAAATATTAAATCATTCCAAATTCTTGTAATAAGTGCAAAATATCGTGGAGTGAGACTGTAAATCTATATCTATACATATATAAATATATATTTTAATTGTGCAAATTATAAAATATCTGTGCAACACTCGAAAATTTAGTGTGCAATTGCACAATTGCACAGCT
>JARJDZ010000644.1:0-10383 GCA_030264555.1 Aleochara sp. GC000083
TAATCGGTCAATTGTTTCATACGTTTATTTTGTTGTACTTTCAATCGATTCATTTGACATAATCAAATCTAGCCCTGAATGCTACTGATAGATCATGATCTCTCTGGACCGAATTTATCCAAAAGAGCGTTTCATTCCGAGCGTTACATACCAACTCGTTTCACTCCCTATAATTTTTTTCACAGCGCGCCAAAAGAAGTTTTCACTTCAAAAAGTGTCAGAAAATTTACAAAACAACAAACAATCATGAAAAAAATTTTGATACACTTATAAATATCCCTAGATTTCATCCAGACCTTAAACGTTAATTGCCACATTATAGATTGTTATTGCCGAGCTTTGGTGCAAGGGAACAGGTTTTACAAGATTGCAGATTGAGTTAAAATATGATAAAACATAACTATAAAATTTCAATCCAAAAACATTTGGGATTTAATAAGACCTTTCTCTTTGCCGTGATAGGAATCAAAATGACGATTGTAGTCCAGTTTACATTTTGCCTAACAAGTTTTTTCTTCTATATTCTATATTGTGTCTATAAATATAAATTTCACATTTTATTAAGCAGATCGAAACATAGCAGTAATTTGAATAATTATCATTACTGCTCGAAGCAAATTCTGAATGGTAAAACTCGAGCCGTATTCTAAAAATTCAGTCAAAATCGAAAAATTATTAAAAATATGTCTGCATTTAGATTTGTAATTTCATCAACCGTGAAAGAACATTTTATACAAATTTTTATATTTTTAGATTGCATTTTCAGATTGCATTCTTAATTTTGCTATCCGTGGATATAAACAATTGCTTGTGTTCTTAACAAAAATATTTTAAATGTAAATAGCATTGGTGCAAAAATCGAAAAAAGTATAATTGTTATAAACTGGAGCAATTTTTACAAGCAATGGTTCCTTTCTATTATTACAACGGAAGTAACTCTCTTTTTCGAGAAACCATTGAAAGCCCAAAGTCCTGTATAATAAATCCGAAATAATAACAGGAGTAAAATTTAATCCTATTTTTGTTAAGGATCAGGTCAAACGTCAGGTCCTAACCTTGGGTGCAAAACAACAATATTATTCCGCAAGGAATCCTCGCGGTCCCGAATTAAAGCCGACAAATTTATCAGAGGGCTGATCTGCGGGATGCATTCAGAGTGGCAGTCAAACTCATCCGGAATTTCATTTCTTCCACAACATTTCACCGATGCGTTACTGCATTCAATCACGTCTTAAAGACGTCATTCTTCTTCAAGACGGAATCCTTCCTTAATGGTGGCACTATTATTCATTTATTCAAATATCCCGAATGGAAAACAGATGAAGTTAATTTCCGTTTTACATTTGAATGATACGCACAATGACGACGGAGGTTTTAAATTAAGTCGAGCGCGCTCTCTTTCCGCGCCCGCGAGAGAAAAGATCCTCTGCGACGACTGCTGCGCGTCACTGTCCGCATTTGCGCGGATGGAACGAAGGACGTTTTGCCACCCAGCAGGATGCCGTGCGCGCGCCTTAGAGAGAGCTCTTCTGCAAAGTGAAGTATATCGTATGATAAAGTTTCCTTCTTTTTATGCATTAGAAGGGCAGCGCGGCAAGATGAAGGGATGCACATCTGCGCTCCTCGTCGCTTCTGCGGCCCGCTTTTTTGTTTGTGCGGATTTCTTCCAAGAGATAACAATGCAATATGATAATGAAGACCTAGAGAGAATGGACGCGAGTGCGAAGCGAGTGAATGAGTAGAAAGCGGCTTTTTGGAAGACGAAAGAAAGCAAAGATGACTGGCCGATTTTGCCTCCACTAATATATAATAATCAAAGAAACACAATGCGGTTTGCTTCTTTTGAAGATCCCGCAGGAGGCGCCTGTTTGAATGTTGATGTTACTTAGGACGAACTTTTAGGCCGGGACGAGTCAGTCAAAAGGCGCGTATGGCAGTAACGAATGATCAACTACGAAGTGTGAGTGCTAAGATAGAGATACGCACGGCATGTTCGCGAATGAATGATCTTTATTCAGCGTGAACATTTTGCAAAAGGTTATTTTTAGCTCTAACGCATAATTCACCCTTTTAAATAAGACTTTAATCATTTCCCCCACAAATTATGCTGTGCAGCTAAATCCTATAATTTATATCATTTGAATGTGATAAATTCAAAATGGAAGTTTAGGAATAGAAATGGTTTTTAAAATAGACAATTAATACTTTCCTAGATTACTGAAACCTATAAAAATAGTGGGACTTTCAAGTCATTGATTGGATTTGATTTACGTTTTTACTTCTCGATTAAGACCAATGAGGATATATAATACACAAGTATAGCTACTTTGGCATAATTTGTGGATGCGGCAGTTGTTAATAAAAATAATTTTTCCTAAAGTTTACACCAATTATTAGCTTCGATTGCAAACTGTTATTAAAAGGTTTTAGCGCAGAATCGTCAGAATTTTATTCCAAGTTCATACAAGATTAAAGGGCGAGAAAAAATGCATGGTGTGTGCTTAAGATCACACGATAGAATTGAAAACTGCAAAACGTCAACTGGGGTGTTTATACGAAATACAATTTGCTTTTATAATTACCAAGCAAAAGCAGCGTGTGTAAATAAAAGCTTAAATCATGCACTTTAAAATGGTTTTTTAATCAACAAAATCGGTTAAATAGTTCTTGAGTTATATGAACAAACATTTCTTATGGGGATTTACATTGTAAAGTGAAAATGCACATGTTACATAATACGTTACAATGTATCAAATGTGATGTATCAGTTTTTTACTAGTCACAATCCTCGCATTCCATTTCCTATTGTCCATGATTGCAACTGTTTACTCGTTACTGTGTCTTTTCTATTTATTAGTTGCATTCCTCGCATTCCGTCTTTTGTTTGTTTCTTTTCTATTTGAAGTTCATTGTTGAGTTGCATTGTGTGTTCGTTAGTGGGGTAGATCATCTCATTAGTCAGCACTTTCTTCGATGCATGCACTCAATGCACCTGTAGCTGTCCTGAATATCCCCCATGTTTTATAAAATTGTAACATTCAAAAGCAATGTGCGTCGAAAGTTATATTGTTATATTGTTAATAACATAAGCCCAATGGTTTACTTATATTAGCTTTTAAATTTGCTGGTATCAAGAAAAAGAAAAATGTTAGAAACATGGATATTAAAATTTTAAAAATGATATATGTATGCGAATAAAGGACATGAATGCACAATAAAAAATAATTTAAAAGCTGTTATGTACTACAATGAAATGGTGAAAATTGCCTAGCAAAACGCAAAACGTATAGTTTCACAATTATTAGGTATACTTGGTAACTCTTTACAGTAATTACGAAACAACCGAAGTAAGAAGAAATTATTAATGGATTAAACATTTTTATGATATGATATTACGATGAAAATTTGTAATAGTTATTATATAAATTTAAGTAAGTAACAACAATTTAAAAGCATTTCCTGAGTAATTTTTTTCTATAATAAATATTATGTCAGACAGATTCCTCAGAATTTGATGAATGCTCAAATTTAAAAAAAATGAGTATTTTTACATTCAACAAAAATTGTTGGATTTTTGGAAAAATCTGATTTCTTTAAATATTGATTCAGCATGTTTTGGTTAACGTATCAATATAGGACTATTCTTATCATCTAATTTATAAGGTGACGCTAAAGTTTTGTGAAATTCAATTTAATATAAATTGGTTGTTTTTAATAATGCTTGCAAAATGCATTTAATTATATAACAACAGTCATGAACATATTTAAACGAGGTTTAATATTTGCCATTTCACATTTTCTAGACCAATATTAGTGAGACTAATTTTATAATTAATATTTTCATTTGCAAAAAGCTATTAGAGCTATGAAAAGGTAAAACATTTACTGCCAAAAATCCTGTATCTTTGATGAGAAATGATTTAGCGCCCTCTTGCGGTGAACCTAAATAATCGTCCTAAAAATTTCATTAATGCTTAAAGCTCTGATGCCAATATTATATTATTTATTGCCGTACAGCTTCGAATAAGAAGACTTTTATAATTCCACGAAAGCTTTCCTTTATGAATACCAAAGAAATTTCAATTTTGTATGTAATCTTTCAAAAGGTAACGACTTAATGCGAAAAGTTTAAAATAAAAATTAATTTGCACAAAGTAATTACTCGATAATTTATTGTCCAGCACATTATAGGTATAATCTATGGCTGATGTACTTGCAGAATCATGGCGGAAAAGAGCGAATCGTTTCGTAAACATTCAAAGTGGCGTCTCATACAGTTAACGTGATTGATTGATGGCGAGGAATATGAATAACGAACTTTTATGCCAAAACATTTACCAAGTCGACTAGTTGCTTCGAGTATGGGTGTGTGGAAAAAGCGACATTAACGTTCGCTGGTTTCATCAATTTTGTTTTTTTACTTACGAAATTGCAAAGGATTACTGAAGCGATGAAAGCGGTATGGATTTTAAATTAAGTTTTAATACTTACCGAACTCGTTGAATACTTATTTGAGAATATAAATTAAGAATTTTGAATGGCGGATAATCTATTTTTCATTCACATCTTGACGATTTGTTTATTATGATAAATTAATCACTTTTAAATTATAAGAAGAATATATGAAAGTTGTTATTTGCATATATTTTTAAACAAAATATTGTATGCTGATTCGCGTGTAAATAATAAATTATAATGAACATGTAAAGTGATCCGGGAAAATGAAATAATAAATTGTATTTTATAAAATTATTGAACAAGCATTTTCATTTTACGATTACGTTGATATATTTCCAGTATTTACAATTCGATCAGAATAATAAATATTACTGCGCATAAATAAATATTAATATCGACATGACATGAACTAATTATTAAATCATTGCGAATAAATATTAAATTTAATTTTTATACACAAAATGTGTGTATTATTTTGTGTTGTAATTAATTGCAGCGTGCAATGTGTTTCAGTTTAACGCAACATTGAACTGAACAATTTGCCACACTTGTTTATTCGAGTTGTTCGGACTTGCACACACAACCAATAATAATTAATAACAGGAAGTTGCGCAAAATTCAATTCGCAGGCAACGACCACCCCCCAATTATTAGTTCCATCGTAATTTGATAGCGGCAGCCGCGGCCGGGCGCATAAAGCAATGCGATATTGTTGGCGGTTTTCGTTGCTGCTTGGATATTGCACATTTAATACGCCATTTACTGCAAAAATATTTTATCATTGTGTTTGTGAGGCTTCCAGTCAAGCTTATGGAGCGCGCGCGCGTTGGTTGTTCTCTGGTGGAGTAGCTTCCTGTTCTTTGTCCCTGCCGTGTTCGATATTAACTTTCCAGGCACATTGTACTCGCAGCTACGTCTACGAATTTATTATTAATATTTGAACGGTACATATTAAAGCAATTCATGTGTTGTATACTACAATGATAACCAGACGATGGAAATTCCTTTTGAGCTATATGGAAGAAAACCGTTGAAAATTAATTATTTTTGGTTATTTAATATGCATTTTTAAACAAATTCCATTTACTAATTAATTGACAATTAGTTTAATGATATCATTAGTGCTGATTATAACTATAAGTGAAAATTTCTATACCTTTTGTTAAAAAAATAATTACTAGGTGTAATTATAAATGGACTTTTATCAATTTTGATATTCTTTTAATTCCTGGCAGAATTATAAGTTATTAATATTTAGGTTAATTTTAAATTAAGAGTTAGGCTTGCAAGCATTTTTTACAACTTATATATATAAAATCTAACTCATAATTCAAAATTATCCTAAATATTAATATCAAAAATGGCAAGTGCGACTATTAAAATGAACAAACTGAAAAACATTCATTATACGATAATCAAAACTAAATTACGGATATACTTCTTCAGATATGCAAACCTAACAATTTAATATCAAAGTGTCTAAAGTCTAAACATTTATCGTAATCTAAAAACAACCAAAACAACAATCAATAAAATATTAATAAACGAACAAGCAAGCATTTTTTACAACTTATATAAATGAATTATATGCTTCGGAAATATTTTGAAGAGTGAAATATTTGAAATGTGAATGCGGTAATAAAAGATAATTCACAAATGTTGTACTTATTTTATACGCTTTTTATTTGATGTAAACAACGAACAGTTTGAACCATATTCCAAGAAGTAGCAGAATCCAAAATTATTCGCATAATTTTTCGTGTCTTATCAAATATCATTAGCAAATATACAAGATTTTGTTTCACTAGGTGGATCAAGATCAAATTTGACAAAGTTTTTGAAACCCTAGTACCTGAATTTTAGTTTGTTAAGTTGTCATCCGTAGAATAATATACCAATGTTTTCATATATGTACTTTGATTGTGCACAATAATTAATTTTAATCATTTTAATGAAAAGTTCCAAATTCCTTGTTCCTAACATTAATTATTTAAAGTTATCCAATACAAGATAACTTTCAGAATAACAGATGATTCTACAGAATCTGTTGATTACCAATTAATATCATTTTGCAGAAATTGGGTTCACACAAATTGAAATTCATGACTTTAGAATGGATTTAAATTATTCAGTTTTATTGATGTATATTATTCACTAATTTAATGTGAAATGCGCAAATGTCGTTATACATCGGTAACAATAAAGATCGATTTTGAATATTTTAAATGGCAATATTATTATCTTAATTTATTGATATAACAGGAAAGTGAATAACTTATGCGAAAAAATCTGGATTCTTTAAATTGAAATATGTATTAAGTATCTATTTCATTTCTACACTCAATTTGATTTAAATAGAACGAATTAAATGTTTTGTGATTTATTCATGAGATTTAATCAATTTTTCTCTCACGAAATAAACCTGACATTTCGAGATTGTTACTAATACTTCTTAATTTTGTTTTTCTAAATTAGAGATCGTGTGGTTCAGAAAGGCACAACTGGTGGGGATGTATCATGCTGCGCAGAAACCAAAATACGATTCGGGTAACTTCGTTGCAACTGGCTTTTTTGCTACGCTCTTTAATTTCATTCGCTACTGTCAACGAGCAATGTTTGCGCAGGTTTACCCCCACTCCTTGTGCCTTTCTGTATCTCACGATTTCTACTAAATTACTGCTGATGTACCTCAATAGTTGGCAGTTCAAATCATCGCATCGTGTTGTTATGGAAATCATGGGTTTATTTCATTTATTCATTCTGTACTATTAACTGATATGTGAGCCTAATTATTTTGACGCTGATTATACTTGATAGGGAGAAAATTTATGATATAGGGAATGTCATTATGTATACTATGTATATTGATATAGGCATTAGCTAGTTTTAATATTTCGAGCAATATTAGTCAACTATTAACAAAATCATACAAATTAGCAATTAATATACTATGAAATGTTTAATCAGGGGTTTTTTGGAATTTCAACATCAATCATCATATGACATCGACATATTTTATACACAAAATAAAAAGGGTTGTACGTATGTTGCTAATAACTAAAATTTAATATTAACCACAAAAATAACAACCGGCGTACTTTAATCTACTAGAAAATAGAATACTTCTTGCAAATGTGTAAATAGTTAACAACATGCACAATGTTTCCGCTTGCAATGATTATTAATATTTAAAATTTATTATGCGTCGTGGACATACCAAATAAAACGACAACAATCTAGAAACGGTTATAATATAGGTTTGTGATACATCACACGTGCAACATTTAATTGAAAATTTCAGAATTTTGTGCCTCACTCGTAATACATCAAGAATTTCTAAGATTTTGAATATTATCTGCTAATATCTACTGAAAAAATAATAGCTCTTCTTTATTTGGGAACAAAACATAATTACTTCATTGTTTAAAATATATTCCCAATAATATCGACGATAAATTTAACCAAACTTCAATATTTTCGGCATGAATTCGTCCATATAAATTTTAAGAAAATTCTATTATATGTATGAATCGTGAGTCGCCACTTTAATCAAAGAAATGCAGAAATTATAATAAGCCGAAGCTGTTTCAGGCAGCCGAAGCTGTTCTTCATGTCGGGATTTATGAGCCAATGATTCACGACAAAAGTTTCAGTCATGGGAAATCGAAGCCATTTGTAAGCAAAGCCCTACTAATTATTGCTCCATTTCAACGTCTGTCGTATTATTGCCGAAGAATCGTGGACAGAATACAAAAAGATACTTAAATGTTAAGTATCTCAAAGACGAATTAAATTAAATTGCCAAGTATTACGATAATGGCCATATTTAGCGGATGCTTTTAAGGTATCGTCTAACAATTGCCATACTTTTGTGCCCGTTCTTCGTTCGATAAATTATTGATTAGGCTTTTAATGAAATGAAATAAAGGGCCATCGGGTCGGATGGCGGTGGGTGATGGCGGCGAGGAACTGGATGGAGTTGGGTGAAGTCGGGTGAAGAGGAGCTGGCAGAGAGTCTTGACAGCGCTGTGCTGGGAACGCCGCGAAGGATCGAAAGGATGGTGAGGAGGGCATCCTCTTGGCTTGGAATGTGCAGCAGTTTTGGCCGTTTTGGCTTCGCTGGCAACGCGATAGCAGGCATTATGGCAGTGCAGCAAGCGAGCAAGTGCTTGGCGAGCCAGTGGTGTGGACTTACGTATCGACGAGTTGATCCTCTTCACCGACGGACAAACTCTCCATAGGCCAATGCGAAAAGTGATGGTGGTCGTTAATTCGGATTTGGGCAGCGTAACCGGCTCCTTGGTGTACAGCCATGTTCCGCTCACGAAGGCGACCAGCAGGGTGCACAGGGCTATTAGTCCCCATAACACCCCCAAGCGAGACAATCCTTTCGATTTGCAACACATTACAACTGACACACTAACGTCGTGCGAACATGTCTCTCGCGCACTGCGTTCATATATTTACGATTTCACTATTATTATCTCGCGCGCGAACAAGAACTTAGCACAGTTTGATGCTTTTTTCCATCACGAACCAGCCAAGGAGCGAGCAGCCTCTCTATCTACTTGCTTCTAATGCTTGATGCTTCTGACGGCCCTCCTTACAATGACACTGCGAAACTTTTTACACGTCCATTTCCACCGAATCAGTTCCATTGTTGCGGTGAAAAGATAAGAATTTGGTGCACTCTGACAAGGGCTGGATGGATGGTTGCGCCCAAACACGTCCTGATTTGCTTTTCAATGGTAACCATTACACACATCGACGCTGTTCTCTCCCGTTATCTGTAAATTATGGAAAAGGAATATAATCACAATGCTTCAATTGACAGATAAAAATGTTAGATATACAAAGATCAGGAACTCGAGTTCTTCATATATTTTATATTTTCAAATTGTAATATATTAATAACAGTCATGATTAGTTCTATTATGGTTTAAATATGTATATACCTATATTCAGGTTTCAACCAGCCCCATTGTACAATTTTTTGCTTCTTTCAAAATAACTATTAAATTTAACTATTGAATGCGAAAAGTTTTTTATACCATGAAAGACAATTAAATTTGGAATGTAATACGGTATTGAAAGTTTTTAAATTATTGATAATTGTTATCCCAACTAAAGTTTGACACAAGATATAAATATAAAATTGAGTGAAAAAAAAACATTTAATGTGTTTAGGGCCACACGACACAAGTGAAGCCTTCATCACCTAAGAATGCAGAATTTTCACACTGCTCTTTTTCAAAGTCTTCAGAGAGCAAAGGAATGTATCAGATTAAGGTCTAAACGGCCATAAAAATAGTACTTAATATGAGGGAATCAAAAAAGAGAAGAGAAGGAAAGTTATAGTAATTTAAAGTTTTTTGAAAATGCAACATTATATTAGGAAAATTATTCGAATGGGTAATTTCTTTGCGCAAAATTTAAAATATTATTTATTCAATTAGTGAGGTTACATAAAGAAGTCAAATCTATCCGATATTATGAAAACAACGTCCGATTCTTCAATTTCAAAAGTAGTACATGAGAAAATACAAATTAAAAGTACAAATTTTTGACTTTCGAAATTTCTAGAATGAACCTGATATTTCAATTAGTTTCAAAGATGTTAAACTTGGATTAAATCCATTTCTATTTTTGTATAGTTAATTTTCTAAAGTATATTTTTAAAATTTGGCTCCATAGATAAAAAGTATATCCTTTTATTTGCTTGTTTAATCATAAAAATCGGTCTAGTTGTTTTCGAAATATGACCAAAAGAATGTCTTATGGAAATCTACATGAGGATTCAAACAGGTTGTTGAGACACGAACGCGATACCGCGGGACACGCACGCACACGCACTTACTCGTGGTGTGTTGTTGGTGACAGGATAAACGCGTGGCCTCTGCCTCCCGGTTGTAAGGCGGGATGTGC
>JARJDZ010000645.1:0-127037 GCA_030264555.1 Aleochara sp. GC000083
CTGAGTTGGCTTTCATCAGTTGATTGCGAAACTGTAAAAGAAGAAGCAACATTGTTAGTCATGCAATTACCCAAAAACATTGTTGATATGACTTACATTGACTGTTAGGTAACAGCCACTGGTTCATCAAGTCCTGTAACCCTGGACGAGGAGCCCTTACAGAGTGGTAACAACCGGAGCCAGTTGAACCCTGGTTTTTTAACGAGGTTATTACTCCTCGAACCCTCCTCCTTCCTTATCTCTAGCATGATAAGGCCCCCGGCTTGGGACGGGTATAGCGGAGTTAAATTTTGTATGTACAATTATCACCAATCTGCAAACAAATGTGCAAAAAATTCACTTAAAGATAAATCGGCACGACCTAACCTGGCTCAACGTCAATCAACGTAGTTCAATATCGGCCGCTCTGTGGCAGCACCAACTGATACCAACGCTAAATGAACGAATGCGCATATAATTTTTGTAAATTGCGTTTTTGCAACGTAATGGGAAATTCAGAAATGGATCGCAGCCATTTAAAATAGCATTAAATTCTCTATAAATAACCGTTTAAACCATGCCTATCCAGCAGCTGTTTCCCGAATAAACAACAAAAATAGTACAAAAGCAACACAATTTCAAAGTTTCGTCTCAATACACGTCAATTAGAAACTAAGTAATTAGTATTCACAGAGTAATTAGTAACTTAAAAACGGTAAAGGAATGTGATGAATCTGTTACTTGATTTTGTAATATTTTTGTACCGTTTATGTACACCTAGTTTTTTATTATGGAATAGTGCTTTTATAGGAGTGCTCTTTTTGAAATTGCTGCAGGTAAAGTAGCTGATTAGCTGCAGTAACTATTTTTTTTATTATTAAAGCCCCCCATGAAAATACTATGATACTTAAATACGAAATTGCATAGCACGGCTGTGCTATTGTTTCCTGTCAGCCGGACGAATATACTTGCCGCCTCCATGTTTCTCCCATTCGCGATTGAATTCATTCTCCAGAATTTCCGCTCCACGTCTCCTCGTCAATGCCGTTTCCGACAGCGACAGCTCGCACATTTGCATATCGTCCTTTCCTAAAATACGAAACACCATCAAGTGCAACTCGTCATTTCCACCTGAACCTAGTAATTTACCTGCGACAAGTAAAACGGGCGCTTTTTCAACGTGCAGTTCCATTTGACGCGCGACAAATTCGCCATCGAAATGCGCATACCACCAGCCACGTTTACCCTCCGGCTCGTTGTTCTTGATCTGATTGGGGCGCGTGAACGGGATCTTAAAGTATCGCTGGCTGTCCTTGTTGATGTTCGTTTTGGCCGGTTGGCGAGCTGGCATTTTCTCGGCAGCATCGCGAATTGTACGAGGCACACGCTCGTTCTCATCCATCGCGATCGTGTTCTTGTTCTTCTTTGCCTTCCACGCATGGTAGACCTTCAAGCGGCGATGGAATTCATGTCTGCAAGCCTACCACAATCATTGAAATAGATTGATATATGTGCGTAATTAAATGGTTTACCTCTAAGAGCTCAATATCACAGGATGTGTTGATCGTATCGCGTAATTCGGAATATTTCCAGCGGGACAAGTCGTACTTGGATTTGCTCAATGCGTTTTGTTGGTTTCTCACAGCCTCGGATCTAAATAGAACACATTTTGTTAGTTGATTGGTACTAAAGCGACATTAAATCAGACATTCAAGTTTTTTTTGGGTGGAGAATTGCGTGCATGAATGTGGAGATGCATCTAAAGATTAGTGTGATTAGAGATTAGATTGGTGCGATCAATGTGCATCCAGTTTGGGAAGCTTCAAATATTCACAGGCCTGGATATTTACCACTTTTGAATGTTTCTTAAGATTCCATAATTTCATTTTTCTTTTTTAATAATAAGATATGACAAAGAATTGCTAATTGAATATTTGCAAGGGAGTTGCTAACTAGAAGTTTAAAATGATTTCCATGCAAAGAATCAATCGTTAAGAAACAACAAAAACATTGAAACAATCGCAGGCCCATGATACGATTGTTAGAGATCGTTGTTAATATACGTCAATCAATATCAAAAAATAATTTGCACAGCGCAAATACCTGACGAGTTTATGCATATTCCGGTTGGTATCCACAGCGCCACTGTACGAATAATAAGACAGAAACATTTGAGATATGAAACGACTACCACCGAGTACAATAATTTACAATTATGTACAAAAAACCATCAATAAACAAATCAAAACTTAAGGTTTTTTTACTTACTTGCGTGACAATGGAGGACTGTCTTCCAAACGTTCATTGTTCTCATGCGCAAGACGCAATGCCAACTCGTGATCTTGACGTTCTTGTTCCAATTGCTCTTGGTATTTCTGATCTTCAAGTTCTTGTTGTGCTTGCAACGCCATTGCAGTTTTCCTATCCATTTCCTCCTACAATTCACCAAGTAACATTATTTTTTTGGCAACAATCAACAATAGAAATATTTATACCTGTCTTTTACGTTCTTCCTCCTCTTTCTTGCGACGTGCCTCCATTTCCTGCTTCTTCTTCCGGTTTTCTTCCTCCTCTCGCAAGCGAAGCTCCTCTTCCTCTTTGCGTTTTCGCTCACGTTCAATTTCCTCCTGGATTTTACGTAGACGTTCCTTTTCCTCTTCGTTCTTCTGCTCCTGAACTTTTTTCTCCAGCGAGGCCATCTGCTTGTTGACACGATCCAACAAGCCATTGTGGATGGTTTCGGCTAATTTGGCAGAATTATGGTCGCGTTTGATTTGATCAATGCCTGCATTAATGTCGTTTTTCAGCGACAATATCTCCTGACTGCTCGCCTCCTTGTTCTTCAACTGCGCGCAAATTGACTCGAGCTGCTTCACTTTCGAATCGAGTCCCATCAATTTACGCACTGCTTTAATTCTTGGAGCGTGCTTCTTCTTGACGAGATAGCCCCGAACTGATTTCTGCATGATGATCAACGCCTTTCGACGATATGCGATCTTATTTTTCACTGCAATTCAATTGGAATTAATCACCAAGTAAAAAAATGAAGAGAAATTAGAGAAAAAATACATTACATTTGATAACTGTGAGTGCTGCAAATTGGGATTTAATCCACCTGGATTTAATCAACCATTTCCTTACATTGGAAATGATTGCCTTGAGGTTCTCAGGATCACTTCTCATAATTTTGTCGAACTCGCTGAATTTTCCAGGCCTGAAGAACACTCGGGTCACACCGAACTTGTAGTCTTTTTCGTGCAAATTCAGACTGTGCAGCATTGCCTAAGAAAATTAGTTAATATACAATCAGCTGTTTGAACACAAAACATTTGTGGGTTATGGCTAAAACTTACTTCACAAAATGTTTTGGGAGCTAAGGCCTTCAACTCCTTGGGTAGGAAACCCTCATAAGTCGAGTACAACTCATTGAATGGTGTTCGACTTGGATAACCATGCTCCATCAACTGGAGAACACTTGTCATGCCTGAACATTTCAATTGCATCAAGCTGAGGGGCCCATCAAATTCATGATCAATCATTTTTGAATTTGGTTTGATGCAACGAATGAAATTAGTCCCCTATACAATAAAAATCAATGAATATCTAATACATAATTTCACTAACAGATACATACATTGCTTCGTAGTTTCTCCATGAGTTCAGCCAGTTGCGTCTTGAATTTACTGCCCACCGAGATGAAACTCAACTTGCCTTTCTGCGATTCTGCGTTGGCAAACAAAGACTTGATGAATTTGTTTGAACTCTCCTGAACGATGCCCTCCAGCGAAGCGTGCAATGCGTCGTTGTTCTTCTCGATGAATTGATTCTACATATAAACAAAATGGCGACTAAAAATAATTCACTTGATTTGAAAATACATACTGTTTGGTAGCAGACGGCTCCAGCAAAATGCCTGATGACGAAACCTTCGTCATCTCTGATGTTACGATGCGCCTTCAGACGCGACGAACGAGGCAGGGCCAAACGGAAATGATTCGGCCACTGCGAATGCACCTCGGAGGTGAAATGCGTGAACACTGGCTTGGGCAGCTTCGATTCCTCGTCGAGCAGATTGAAAATCCCCTTGTTCTTCGTTTCGATTATGTCTATGCAGTCTTGATTGTCAACGAACTTGATTTCCGGTACGTTGAGTCCCTCGCGTTTGTACAACTCCTGCTCGAATTTCAGGATGGTTTCGTTGAAAAACTCCTGCAGTTTTTCGTTGCAGTAATTGATGCAGAATTGCTCAAAACTGTTCACTGTGAAGAACTCTGCAGAAAGAAATATTTCATGTTAAACATTATACACATACGTTAAAATTTTACACATAAAATTAATGTTTGAAAACGTACCAAAACCTGCAATATCCAAAACACCAACGTAATAACTCGATGCTTGAAATGGAATGCTCTTATTGATGCGCAAAACGATGTAATCGAATAATTTGCTGTACAGGGCTTTGGCCAAAGCGTCTCGTGCACTTCTAGCTTCATGAATCTTCAGGGGAACCCTAAATTAAAATTAATTAAATTTAATAATTAATACACAATGAAATTAGGGATTTTTGCAATGCTTACATGATAACAGTCCCTTTGAAACCTCCACGTGCGCTTTGCATGACACGTGAAACCAAAGCTTGTTTCAACTCACTGGGATCGATGCCCAGCAATTTGGAGGCAATCAGCAACGATTTCTCGCTGCTCGAACTCAAACTGCAGCCTCCACGCGTGTCGTCCGGATTGTCTTCGAACTCGATGTTGCCCAGGTGCAAAACTGCAGCTACATTGGCGTAAATTTGAATGCGCTCCTCATCAGTCAATCCAATCCGACCCAAGGCGTCATGCAAACTGTGGAAATCTTCATAATCGTTTAACAGTGTATCACTAAGACCGCCTTTTGCATTATGCATTTTGCTCTTCTGTCCTGCAGATAATTTCTTTTCAGTAGCAGCGTCCGTGAAATATTGCGTACATCCATTTCGCAAATACTACAAACAATACAAACCAACCAAATAAACAAACAATTAAATAAAAGGCATTAAATACGTACATTGAAATCATCCGGTTGTGTTAAATGCAACGACTGACGTAATGATTCCGGTGCTCCAGCCATTAAACGATAGAAAACGTGATAGCTACGTTCGTCTCCTGCAGGACTACAAATGCGACTCTTCTCCAGAAGGTAGTGCGAAATGTGGCCGCCAACGACTTGGAAGTTCTTGTCGAAATGCACCTCGATGAACTTGCCGAAACGCGAGCTGTTGTGATTTCGGGTCGTCTTCGCGTTTCCGAATGCTTCCAGCACGGGATTCGCGTCCAGAATCTTCTGCTCGATGGGTCCCGCTTTGGCGCCCCAACTTTCGCATAAATACCTCAGAAGATACTTGGTGGTTTCTGTTTTTCCTGCCCCGGATTCCCCAGAAACGATGATCGATTGGGATTTCTTGAAGACGCGCATATCGCGCAATGCTTTGTCGGCCACAGCGAAGATATGTGGGGCCATCTCGCCAATCGATTTACCTTGGTAGTTCTTTATCGTCTTCAGCGAGTACAAATCCGGGATCTCCTTGTACGGATTCACCGCTATCAAGATGTTGGCTACATATGTCTAGGAAACGAAATGCGTTGCAATACTTTTAAGGATTCAATGTGGGATACTTACATAGATTTTGTTATTGTAGTAGCACTTCTTGATGTTATTCAATAGCGTTGCCTCATTTAGAAACATCATTTCACCTGAAACGAATTTGGGCAGTACATTAATGAAAAGAATAAAGAAATAATGATGCTAGCTTACAATTATCTTCATATTGCTTGCTGTGATCACCAGCTTGGAAAATATCCTCGAATGTAGCAACTTTCCGAGGAAATTTCCGCTCCACAGGGAAAATTTCAGCGCCATCCGTGTACCATTCGCCAACATTTCCCAGGATGAAACCCTCGTCAGGGTCACGAACCCACACGGCGTCCATTCCGATCTGAAATGACGAAACTATTAGCATCAGATTCACATGCTCCATGCAAATTGTTCTGTGAGAATATGAAAGTGAAACGAAATATGGGAACGTCTCGCATAAACCAGGTCGGCGTTGAATAACACCAACAACAATAACAATTGCAAGGCGTCCAATGTTTCGTTTCGTGTGTCCCCTTCAATGCGAATGTGAAGGGAAATGCACTTGTAGCACTTGCAAGGCATCGTTTCGATCGAACTAACAGACGTTCGTTCCATTGAACGTTGTAATACTTATAATCTATGACAATCGATGTGTGCGTTGTATTTTTTTGCATTCGTATGGACTGAGTTGTGTGTGGAGCTCATCACCAGCGAAATCCACTAGGTTGCCAATAACCATCTGTCGCAATTTACAGTTAATCAGCATCAGCAATATGTTGCTTGCACGATTAGTAGCCTGGCTAATTGGCCGTGGTGCAGATCAAATAGGCCAGCGATTAGTTGATTTTTGAGACATAAAATTTGTTTTCAACAATATGCATAATTAATTAACCTGATTCTGTGATGCGCACCGTATTGAAAGCGAAATTTATGTTATATCTATCTAATATAGGTATTAAACAATTGATTAATTACCGGATATTCCCTGGTCACAATGAATTGCATGTGAAAACAAACAGAAATACTTTAAACTAACATAAATTTGTTGGGTTGACATTTTAAAAAGTATGGTTGAAAACGGGAATCTGTTTTACCGACATCATATAAAGCAAATTTTTGAAACTTATTTGGTTTCTGTTTTACCGACATCATATAAACCAAATTTTTGAAACTTATTTGGTTTCTGTTTTACCGACATCATATAAAACAAATTCTTGATATTTGGTTTCTGTTTTACCGACATCATATAAAGCAAGTTTTTTAAACTTATTTGGTTTCTGTTTTACCGACATCACATAAAGCAAATTTTTGAAACTTATTTGGTTTGAAACGACTACAATTTGGAAACCATTTCAGATTAATTCTTAGTCATCATCAACGCCTACATTTTTAAGATAATTATCGCTACATTAAAGTATTTCCGTTGTGGTTTAGCCTGAACCTTAGCTGAACGTTTAAGTGATCGATATCTATTTATAATGCAAGGAAATCAATAAGTAATCTACTAATCCACGTTGTCACATAAAAATGGTTCATAATTCATGATTTGCTCCACTCCAAAACGATTTTTCTCAATTTAGGCATTCGATCTGGGCTGCAATTTATCATAGTCATGTTGCGTTGTGGGCGTTCGCATATGAAAAATTGTCACTGCAACCTTGAACGTCAATAATCATACCTAGTTTAAATAAATCCACAAGGTCCGCACTCAAACGCTATGACTCTATTAGCGCAAATACAGCGCAGGACTATCAGTAATGTTCCGTGTGAAATTCCCTTGCAAAATAGTTGCTAAAACTTGTCGACAAAACTTAAGTTTCGTCGGTTTCGTTACATACATCTTACAGAGCTAATTTGCGTAGAATGGGACGTGTTTTATGCACTAATAATGATCTCATACCAAAAGTAAATTGTTCGTCGTTGTGCGCAGCGCAGAACCGATTGTGAGAAGCACGCAGCTTTTCTCACATGCAAAACTACATCTCTTCGCAGAGAGACGACAATTTCGCGTCATGCGACGTTTTCTTCATTCGTATTGTCGCAAGTGGCACGCAATTATCCACACATGACTTTTTTAGAGCAGCGTTTAAGAGCGCTGCTTGAAAAGTGCGCTTTTTCCTAGCTTGTTGGATCGTGTGTGCTAGAAAGGCCGCAATGTTTCGTGTTATTGAAGCTAACATCGTGTTCTCGATGGACGCATCGTTCGGTTCGAGATCAGTGAACTATGAAGAAGAATAGAGGAGAATATCAAGAGTTTCAAGCGCAAGAGACGCAGTAATCTTAAGTTCTTTGTGGCAACTAATTTGGAGTTTGAAATTTCATCATGTCAGATTCATTGCTTCCAAAGAATCCTTCGTAAAAATTGAAATATTAATTTTGTATGACATACTCACTTTTTTCTAATTACACAAAGAATCTAGCTTTAAATTATGAAGTATTAACACTCCCAAAATTTTAAACTTAAAAATTACAATAACAAAACAAAATTTAAGTTCAAACAAAGAATTCAAATCCATAACTGATCTTAATATTCCATCCAGCAATTACTGATTAAATGCAAGTGCAATTACACGATGAACGTTTGTAATTAAATGATCGACTGCACATTTTCTAAACGTATGATCACTCAAAATGTAATTAAAACGCATCCAAGTCGTGAAATTTCACGGTCACAGCGTGCATTTTGATACATGGCTTGAAATCGCGTTGAATTGTTCGCTTTCTAAGCATTTTACATAAAAAAAAAGTACTACAACTACGCTTCAATTGCAATAAACTTGTCGTTTCTTCATCTACAATCCACAACAAACGTGCATGTGCGTAAATAATTAAATAAAATTCATGTTGTTTACGATTGTGGTTTGCTTCAATTAGAAATGCTTTCATTTACACTTTACACTTTCATTCAGCTAATTTATTTTTTCATTAGTCGGTTTTTGTTTGAGCGGTTTGAGTTTTGCAATTTGACAACTTTGTCATCGATTATTGCTAATTAAAATTTCATGATTTCATGATTCTATAATTAATCCCCTAAGTGTTTCAGAGTTATCGCTGATGGAAGATTAAGATAGCGAGTTTCAATGCAATATTAACTTGTGAAATAGAAAAAAGTGAGTTATCAATAATTAAGCCTGAACACTCAATGATAACGCGCACTAATTATAAGTTAGCTGCTATTAGCTGATAACAATTAAGTACGTTTAGCTCTCAGGTGGTAAAAAAACAAATCCGAAAAAATCAACCTACACAACAACAAGCGGTTGAACAGGTTCAGCAGACTTCCGGTGATTTTAAACCTCGTCTGGTTGCGCGCAGCGTGCAGCCCGGAAATAGGGTTGTTACACACGCGGTGATAACAATAGCGCCACCGGAAATGGCGCGGATCTTCGCTTTATTGCTCGGCGAATCCGCGCGAATCGCTCAGCGTTTTTTCTTGAATTTCGGCCGTGTTTCTGGCGCAAATTCGGCGTTTCAGGTGTTTTGTGCGGCCTGGTAAATGCCAGCCCGATAAGCGACTAAACGTGGACGGAAAGGTCGCTGCTGTGACGTTGTTGGCGACGACGAGCATCGCACACACAACCTTTCATCGAATTGGTTTTCCAGCCGGTGATAATTGTTGGCCAAGTTAAAGGGTTTACCTTTGCACTGCGCCGTCGTCTGCTGGTTCTTCACGGCGAACGCGCGCCTCCTCCGACGATGGGGAACAAAGCAGCAGCAGCGGCACACACCTGCAGCACCTCGCGCACTCTCGCCGGCCGCGGAACTAAAACAACAAGACGAATAAGTCGTGCGAACACGTTGGAGCTGGCTGACGGACGGCCGCAAAGGATGTGCGAGCTGAACGCGGACGCGAAACAACTCAACGTCGATGAGTAGCGCGACGGCGACACGTAGCGCATCCGCGATTTACCTAAAACCTCTCCAGCGACTCTTCGAAGCCAACTGGCGAGTTGGATGAGTGCGAGCAGCTCAGGTAGTTGGCTCGGACGCGCTCGCTGCTGCGCGATGACTGGCACGAAGTCGGCCGCGTTTTTTAATGCTCATGCACTCATGCATCGCGTTATCTTCTCGTTTTTTCATTGTTTAGCGCGTTCATCAGCACAGGTAAACCGAACTATATGTATGTTCAGTTGCCTATACCACAGGCGCAATTTGTAATTTGGATTTTCCAATTGCAATTTTCATTAAATTTCCTATCAGAGAATTTAAAAATAGACTAGAATTGAAATTGAAAATTCCAATGGGAATTCTGCTCTCACATGATGTGAATATAACGTTTAAATTTTGGTAGAAATGATGCTGAATTCAACTTCTACAACAACTAGTTTACGAATGGCATAAATGTACCATATTCAAGCATGCATCCTTATGTAAAGCTAATTGAATAAAGAAATATACCTTAAGTCATCAGCAAATGCATTATTCACATTGATGTTTGATTGTGCAACACTCCCAGCTACTGAATTTGTCCTCGCCACCACTTTCATGTATGGAATCTTTGAAGATGTCACTCTCTGGACTCAGGGCATTTTAGGAACTGTCCAATTGTTGTTCTCCCTTTGGCATCAGTCCATACTTGCTTGCCCAATTAATCCACCAAGCTTAATTGCCTGACTCAACAGTGCTAAAGCAAAATATTCAGTTACAATATCACCCAATAGAAAGCAATTCATTGAAATGGTTCTTTACCTGGTCCAGTTGAATTTCAAGAAGCATCTAAATGGAATCATAGCTCTTGGTTCTGCATCAGCCTGCCTTTATACTACGGCATTGGAACAACTTCAGAATACAGTCTTCATGGAAAATGTAACTGATACAATCCATGTCCGTCATAACCTGGAAATGCATACACGACGATAAATACACGTTATAGATAATCCAATAGCAAATAGATGCACAAATTGAACACTATGCCAAACAATATTTTAATGTTAATTTTTATAAGTGTACGTTTGTACTGTTTTACGTACTATTCCGTATCGTCTCTGGCGAAGTTCTTAACAAACACAACAAATGGAATACACATTAGAATTTTCTCTAGTTCACGGTATTCCCTGTAGGGAGCGCCACGTGACGGTGACAAAATCTGAAATTATCGCACTAAAATTTTTATTTGCGAAAAATTGTAATTTCCAGTTGGAATTTCAGAATGAAAGTTGACTATCGGAAAGAACGCTGGATTCCCTATAAATAACCGTTTAAACAATTCCGATATGACCGCTGGTTGCCGAGTAAATGTATAAACAAATTTTGAAATTTGCGCTAATTTGTTTATTTGCGAATAATTGTTATTTCCANCCCTATAAATAACCGTTTAAACAATTCCAATAGGACATCTGGTTGCCGAGTAAATGTATAAACAAATTTTGAAATTTGCGCTAATTTGTTTATTTGCGAATAATTGTTATTTCCAGTTGGAATTTCTCAATCAAAGTTGGCCATCGGAAAGAACGGTGGATTCCCTATAAATAACCGTTTAAACAATTCCGATATGACCGCTGGTTGCCGAGTAAACGTATAAACAAATTTTGTAAGTCGCGCTAATTTGTTTATTTGCGAAAAATGTCCTATGCAGAAGGAAATTCAGAACATGCCATGAATTATTTAAAGTACTCACATTAGTTGCATATAATTGGAGATTTCGGACAGGTCTTCACAACATGGCGTCACAACAGCTTCTAGAAACAAGAAAACGTGTTAAAACATGCGCAGTCAGCCGGCAATTAATTGAAAGAATGAAAATAGTGGCTAATAAATAATTCTAGATGGAATTATAAATAATGTATCCGTGTATGAAGCACATAATTTCAAAGAATTGGAAATATATTTAAATTAACAGGGACACACTGTATAATATCAAAAAGCACGCAAGTTCCTATGGTCACCACAAGGTGGCGTTGTTAGCAGCTCAAAATTCACCTGATGAGTGGCGCCCCCTATGTTTTATTCAGCAATTAGAGGAGGGAGTAAAGTGTAATTTTACTCCCTGTACACGATATTTACATTTACAATTGAATATTTATTAGAATTTCTCTGGTAAATATGTGCAAATATTGAAAGTATGTAATTGTACTATTTTATCAAATTCTGTATGCTTCAAATTTTCAGTTTTATGGCCATTAATTCATGTTCGACTGATACTGAACCATTTGATGAATGTTAACTCATTTGAAGCCATCCGAAATCATTTTAGATCCATGGGCATGTTATTCCAGTGACTATCTCTACAATTACTGCATCAACAAATTGTTAATTGATTATCTGGATGTGCTTTAAGTTCCACAAACCTGCTGATGTTGATTTTGAATTGTATGATTGAATTATGTAAGTATATTGGGTTATTTAACATTGTTTTCCTGAACCAATTATTCCTTTTTACAGGAATTACTATTATCAATGAATGATCCTGCAAGGGTTGCTCATTCTATAATGACCCCTGCAGACTACAACTACTCAAAGCATTGAGAACTATTCCAAATCACTTTGCAGACATTTAAATTTGGACTGCTACTACATTACTACAATTGACTCTTCCATAGTGAGCTAGGCAATGAATTGAAGTGTATGGTTGGTAAAGATTTTCACTACGCTCTGTGCCAATGCATTCAATGCCAATGTTTGAAAATATGTATGTAACATTTCATTACGAACTTTGAGATATGTATGTTGATGCAATGCTTATAGTTGTGTTCAGTATAAGGAGATAACTGTAATTAATTAATTCAATTCAATTGTCTTTTGAAAGCTGCCTTATCATTTGCAGTAGTGTTGAAGGGCTAAATTGTACGATTGCATGTAGTCACATCTGCCCATTGCTAAGGTATAAATTCATACAGTTTCAACAGGAAATTATTAATAGATTATAATGTTTAACTTACCATAGACGAATAAATACATTTTTGAAGCCAACAAGTAGTTAATTCTCACTGAATCACTTGATTTAACATGCAAAAGCTCATCAAGCACTAACCACACTTTGTCCGTTGAAATAATGCTAACCGACAGTCACGTGACCACCCGACTACACACAACCTTTAAATTAGTAATTAAAAATAGACGAAATACACGAAAATAGTTGTGTTTGGTATCAAAAGAAAGAAAATTTAATTCTCTATACGCTCAATGCAATTATTTACCAGCCAACTTAAAATATCTTGAACGCTTTAGAGAAACTGTTCAATACAAACATTGACTGCCGTATGAGCGTACGGCTGCTGGAGTTGGTCACGTGACGAACCGAATCTGGCCGAATCGCATTTGAGTACTAAAATATTTTATTAATTGCAATTAAAAATGAACGGTAGCAATTAAAATTGTCGTGTTTGGTATTAAATTAAAGAGAATTAAATTTTCTATACGCTCAATTCATTTACTTACCAGTCAGATGAAAATATATGGAACGCTTTAGGCTTAATGTTCAATACAAACATTGAACTGCCGAATGAACGTACTCCTGCTGCTGGAGTTGGTCACGTGACGAATCGAATCAAATATTTAATTATGTAATTAAAAAAGAACGGGGGGAACAAAAGTAGTCGTGTTTGGTATCAAATGAAAGATAATTAAATTTTCTATCGATAAATCATAGAAACGAATAGAGAAATTAATGTATGTAGATGAAATGATTGAAATAAAGGGATGAGGTGTGGAAAATGAAACGATTGATCATTTATTTACAAGAAATTATTTACAATACGATCATATCAAGTGCTATGTATGCTGAACAGAAGAACGATTGTTACTTGGGTGGTGTTTCCGGCTTCCGGACATCCTTTGTTGCTGATGAATCAATGCGTTTGGTCCTCAGGACAATTACTCCATAGAAGTATTTTATACGATGATTACGATTAAGACTAAATGTGAGACACTCCCGAGTGTCCGTCGATAAGAAACTAAAAGTTCGCAGCATTCATGCCAAAAAAATTGCAACCCCTTCGTCGATCAACGAAAAAAAATGAAGAAAATCACATTCGCACACATTCATTCGGCCATTTTTGCACACATGAAACGAAAAACGGTGATGCCTGCAGGCACATCAACTCAGACAGATAGAAAGAGAGAGAGAATTTATTAGTAAGGTCCCTCGAGGTGAGAGAGAACGAGAAAAGATCTTCTGGGATCTTCCAGGATGTTCCAGGATGTTCCAGGATGTTCCAGGAGCATCTAGGTCTGTTTGGGATGCTGGGCGGGAGGTGGCGGCTGCGACTTGAAGCACTGCAGCAGGAATGCCGTGTAGGTGATGAAGGCGACGCCGATGGCCAGAAGGGCGTACATGAATATGTTCAATTCCGGCTGCCGGAAGCGGTTCTTGCGCAACCATTCCAGCACGTCCTTCTCGGACTTGAGGTCGCCGCGATAAATGCTGGGGAAGCGGCGCCGGAAGTAGACGATCGACGGCAGATGGGTGACGCCCCACTTCCGGGCGTAGCGCGCGTCCGCCATCTTGACGAACGTGATGTCGAAGTTGTCCGTCTCGCTGTCGATGTTCTCCAGCTTCTCCAGGATGTGCTTGCTCTCCTCGGAGTGCACCTCATCTGCAAAACCATCATCCCAAAATGGGCTCCATACAAAAACCCACTCAAAAATGGGGCAACTTACAGAAAAACACAGTAACGAATTCGTTCTCTTCAAGAAGCTTCTCGAGCATCTTCTTGTTGACCTCCTCGATCTCGTTTTTGATCTCGAAGACGTCCTGGGAGGTCAACCAATCGAGGACGCGATCCCCAGCGGTGAGGTCCCCATCGTAGACCATCGGGACCTTCTTCCGGAAGTACATCAGCGCCGGAAGGTTGTGAAGTCCCTGCTCGGCTGCTGCATCCGCACTACAAACCTTCACGAAGTCGATGCCGAAGAGATCAGCCTCCCCGTCGATCTCCTCCAGCTGCTCCAGGATCTCCTCACATTCGGGACAATCCTCGTCATCTGAAACCACCCAAGTTAGCTTCCTTGGTTCCAGAAATTTGAGGAACTTACAGAAGAAGACTGCAAGAAACGGGGACTCGTTCAAAAGCCGTGCAAGCATCTTCTCGTTGACAGATTCGATCTCATCTGCCAACTCCCGATTGTCGTCGTCGATGAGCCACTCCAACACGGACTGCTCGTTCTGAAGATCGCCCTCGAAGAGCAATGGGTTCCCATTCCGGAAGTAGACGAGCGCCGGGAATGTCTTGATGCTGTAGCGCTTCGCCAGCTGCGGATCTTGGATCTTCACCAAATGAATGCCGTACACGTCGACCTCGTCGTCGATGTTCTCCAGGTCCTCGAGGATCTCCTCGCAGATGTGGCAGTTCTGCTTGTAGAAGTACACCGCGAGGTATTGAGTATCTTCGACCATTCGTTCCAGCATGATACGTGTTATCAGCTCGATGCGGTCTTCGGTGCGTTGCTGGATCAACCATTGGAGGACCTCCTCCTCCTCGATGATGTCCCCGTCGAAGACCCCCCCGGTTCCCTGCTCGAAGTACATGAGGACCGGGAAGTCGCTGGCGCCGAACTTCTCGGCGATCTTCAGGTCGTGGGTCTTCACGAAGGTGATGCCGTGGCGCTCGCAGTCGTCGTCGATGTTCTCCAGCTCTTCGAGGATCTTCGAGCATTGCTCGCAGTCCTCCGAGTCTAAAATGAAGACGGCTAATTAACAAAAGGTCTTCTGAAAGTGAGGGCTGATCCCTGGAAAAGTGCAAATTCAGTGCAAATTCGTTTCGTGTGTGTCAAACTGGTACAACTTCTACTAAAACCTTGCAGGCAAGCATCCAAATATCTACTACTGGGGGGAAACCAATAAATAACACGGACTTCGATGTTTGAAAGTTGTTTGAAACTTTTTCAGAAAGTTCTAGAAGGTTGATTTCAACTTGTTGCAATGCTGCCAGAATTGCAATATCAAGTTATTTTCAAAGATCGATAACTTCTACATTTTCAAAGATATTTTTGAAATAAAAATTGTTTCTGATTTCTATTTAACCACTCTTTGTAAATCTGCTATGGGATTATTTTAACTTCGGATAAATTTCCCAGAAAAAAATTATGAAGTTGAAGAATAAAATTGTAGGTGGCCAAATATTTCACAAATGAAAAAGTTATTTTCAAATCTATCTTGTTTCTTCCAAAGATTTACTTTCTAAGTGAGCGCAGCTAAAAATCGAATTTCAATTATCTCTGAACCGGAAATAGTTTACAGATTGAAAATATCTTGTCATTTGACAAAGTTATGGCAAGTTTAAAAAAATATGTTGATTTTTGGGTTTAAAATCTTATATGTGATTGTCAAGATATTTTGGATTATAGAAAACAAACCGGACGTGATATCTTTGAAATAAAAATTGCTTAAGATTCCGGTATCATATCTACTCGCAAAAATCTATTTGGTTTATCCTGATTCCTCATTAATTTTCTGGAATTAATTTATAAACCTGGAGAAGTAAAGATTTTAAACTCCAAATCAACAAAAATTATAAATTTTCTACAGTCATATCTTCTACAAATAATAAGATAATTTCAAAATCTAAGTTTATTCTGATAGATATTTACTTCCTGAATAAACGTATTGTTTCCGTTTTCGAAAATCTTCAAAAAATTTTGGAGAATTTGAATTTAAATGACAAAAATACGTTGTAAATTTTAGAAGTTACTCTCTAAGGATATTTAAAACAATTTTTAAAGAAATTTCTTGGTAATATGGAAAAACAGCTTCCGGAAGTTAAAATATGGATTATCCTCAAACCGGAAACAGTTTTCCAAATGAAAATATCCCATCATTTGTAGAAGCTATAGCCTTTCAACGATATAGTGACCCATTTTGGTCCAGAATATTTAACATTGAATTCCGGACATATGGAAGCAACCTGGAAAAAGCAGCTTCCGGAAATTGAAAATTGGGTAATCCTCAAACCAGAAATAGTTTTCCGAATAAAAATATTCCATCATTTGTAGAAGCTATAGCCTTTCAAAAATATAGTGACCCTTTTTGCTGTATAAATTTTAACCTTGAATTCCGGACCTATGGGAGCGACCCGAAAAAACAGCTTCCGGAAATTGAAAATTGAGTTTTCCTTGAACCGGAAACAGTTTTCCGAATGAAAATGTCTTATCATTTGTAGAAGCTATAGCCTTTCAAAAATATAGTGACCCTTTTTGATCCAGAATCTTTAACCTTGAAGTCTGCACCTATGGAAGCAACCCGGAAAAACAGCTTCCGGAAGTTGAAAATTGAATTATCCTCGAATCGGAAACAGTTTTCCGAATGAAAATATCTCATCATTTGTAGAAGCTATAGCCTTTCAACAATATAGTGACCCATTTTGGTCCAGAATCTTTAACATTGAATTCCGGTACTATGGAAGCAACCCGAAAAAACAGCTTCCGGAAATTGAAAATTGAGTTATCCTCAAACCGGACACAATTTTCTGAATGAAAATATCTCATCAATTGTAGAAGTTATAGCCTTTTAAAAATATTGAGACCCTCTTTGGTCTAGAATCTTTAATCTTGAAACCCGGACCTATGGAAGCAACCCGGAAAGACAGCTTCCGGAAGTTAAATATTAAGTTATCCCCGAACCGGAAACAGTTTTCTGAATGAAAATATCTCATCATTTGTAGAAGCTATAGCCTTTCAAAAATATAGTGACCATTTTTGGTCCAAAATCTTTAACCTTGAAGTCCGGACCTATGGAAGCAACCCGGAAAGACAGCTTCCGGAAGTTGAATATTGAGTTATCCCTGAATCCGAAACAGTTTTCCGAATGAAAATATCTCATCATTTGTAGAAGCTATAGCCTTTCAAAAATATAGTGACCCTTTTTGGTCTAGAATCTTTAACTTTGAATTCCAGCTCTATGGAACCAACCCGAAAAATAGCTTCCGGCTATTTGAAAACTGAGTTATCCTCGAACCGGAAACAGTTTTCCGAATGAAAATATCTCATCATTTGTAGAAGCTATAGCCTTTCAAAAATATAGTAACCCTTTTTGGTCCAGAATCTTTAACCTTGATTTCTGGACCTATGGAAGCAACCCGGAAGTGCCCGAAAGTGCTATTTCAAATCAACAACTCACAGACTAAAAGCCCAAACAACTTTCGCATCTGGAAGCCGTGTAATCAGAGAAAACCAACCAAGATTGAGATTTGTGTACCGTGAATGGGAGGCTCATCTTCTTGCGCTTTGTGTTTATGCCCTTTTTTGGCGCTATCCTGCAGCGAGCTGCACATATCGCACAGCGTCTTGTTCCCTACATTAAATAGTTGATTTAATTCGAACCCATCCCCACGACCCACTCCCAGAACCCCCCATAAGGGCCCCACCCTGCTGCACATACTTACAAAAGTAAACAGCCAGAGCTTCCTCCTCGTCGATAAGGGTCAACAGGTCACTTCCGCCTGTAGCTTCGATGACATCCCCGGCGGGGTCCTGTTGGGTCATCAACCACTGAAGGATCTGCTGCTCGTCGTACAGATCCCCAGCGTAGATCACCGGCTCCTTGGCTCCAATCTTGAAGAACAAAATGGCCGGAAGCGCGAAGACTCCGTACTGTTTCGCCAGCTCTTTGTCGTCGATCTTCACGAAGTTGATGCCGGCGGAGTCGGCCTCGTCGTCGATGTGCTCGACTTCCGTAAGCACCCGCGGGCATTGCTTACAGTCGGCGCTGTCTGAAACAAATCCCCTTAACAACCATCTGCAGCATCTCGCCACCGAGGGCACTCACATAAGAAGACAGCGACGTAGTCCGAACTCTTCTTGATCTTCTCGAACATCTTCCGGTTGACCTTCTCGATGTGGTCGGTCAGCTCCATGTTTTCCGGGTCGGTGAGCCAGTCGAGCAGCTCCTCCTCGTCGTCAATGTCCCCATCGTAGTTGATCAGCTTCCCCTTGCGGAAGTAGCTGATGCCCGGCGGGTTCCGGAAGCCGTACTTCTTCGCCATCAGGAGATCCTTGACCTTCACGATTTTGATCCCGTATTCGGCGGCCTCATCGTCGATCAGCTCGATGTGTCTCAGAATTCGGGGACTATCGGGGTCCTCTTCATTATCTGAAATCAACGAGGGTTGTATCGAAGGGTTTGAAGGTGTGACGTCTTCAGAGGACTTACAGAATATTACAGCGAGGAACTCCTTGGTCTCGATGTACTTGAAGAGCGTGTCGCGCGGGATCTCCTGGATGCTCTCGTCGTTCTTCTGGTCCATCATCCAGTCGAGCACCTCGTTCTCGTCCAACAAATTACCTAGGAGTGCAGAATTAACCCGGCAAGCGTAAGTGAACATTAGACACGCGGACAACCAGCGAGAATAGAAGAGACAAGATCATGGAATGGCTAGAGGCGCTGTAGAGTCGTAGAAAACCAAAGAATTTTATTATTTTGATAACAATTTGTGTACAACGGATCTTCAAAATTTCTTTTTTTTTGTTGTTTCCTGGCTGGGTTTGTGTGTGTGTGGGTGAGTGTTGGGGTTGATCTACAAAGGACCCGAATGCATTTGCAACAATTCCGAATGAACACGTAGAGCTTTGATGGTTTTGGATGACCGGAAGTGCATCCGGAGGGAAGGTACAAGCTTGTTGCAAGTGCATCCGGGGTGCAAGCACTACACACATACCAACAACAGCTACGATGGATCAACAACAACAACAACAACAACAACAAATTCAACAATTCAACTTATTTTCTTATACCGAGTATTGCATTCTAACTTTTAACTTTTAACTTTTAACTATTAACTTTTAACTGCTAACTTCTAGACTTAAGTGAACACAACATATGCCTGTTATCCGGGGTTACTAGGCAACGCAAACAAAACGAAAACAAAATGGCGGGGGTGATGTTAACAAAATGGAGGCGGAAGCGTTTGTGCGAACATGAAGGCGCCGAGAAAAAAAAGAAGTTGGGGCAATGGATGAGGGGTTATTTACGTCCCTGAACGCCGGCTGCGAAAATGGGCAACCCGAACGAGTGCGGACAATGTCGCGCCCCCCAACGGTCAGAGAGAGCGAGAGAGACAGTGAGTGAGAAATGCTTCATTTGGCTTCGTCATCGTCATATGTAACACACATTCGATTCGGTTCGATTAGATTGCTTATTGCCATCCCTACCACCACCACATATATTTACCGGTCCAGCCCTTGCCCTTGCCCTTGCCCTTGGCCTGGTTCTGCTTCTCCCGGACGGGGGCGCGCTCGTCGCCGCCGCCAGCGCCCCCACGACGCTTCGGCGCCGGCGCAGCGTCATGGCGGCTCTGGATTTGCTTTCTCGAGGGTGCGGTCTTGATGGGGCCCGGTTGGATCTTCGCGACGCGGCTCTGCCGCGATGGCTTGCTGGGGCAGCATTGGTACGGCTCGAGGGCGGCGCGCTTCGGCAGCTTGTCGGCCCCGCCGAGTCCGACGTAGAAGCATCCATCGCCTGCATCAGGAAACACAATGTCAGATATCACTCACTCGCATCGCCTCGCTGCTGGTACCGATGTGGCGGTTGTTGTGGGATTAGCAAACAAAAAAAAGAGACGCGTGGACAGTAGCGAGGGGTTAGTACGTGGGCCAAACGGTTGAAGAAACAGAAAGTAACAGAAAGTGTTAGGTGACCGCAGAGAGAGAGAGATAGAAAAGGGAGTGAGTCTGACACTATGCCCTGCATGCAGCGCTCGGATGATGATGAAGAAGAAGAAGAAGGATCGCAAGCCACACACGCTAAGCCCCGGCCAGGATGCTTCGGGTCCTTTGAGTCCTTCGAGGGTTCTGCACGTGTTCAGGGGTCTCGGGACCAGCAGGGACTCCTCTCCTCTTCCCATCATCAACCGTGGGTGTTACCTGTGGTCTTCTTCGAGCCTCTCAGTATTCTACTTGCTAGATCGTCATCATCATCATCTTCACTGTCCCATTCGTCATCATCATCATCTTCATCGTCATCATCTTCGTCATCATCATCATCTTCGTCATCGTCTTCGTCATCTTCATCATCATCGTCGTCATCATCGTCATCTTCGTCGTCATCTTCATCATCATCATCGTCGTCTTCGTCACCTAGAGACATCATAGCAACATGCAACGCCCATGCAACCAACACCACACCACAAGACCATCTCCCAACCCTCACCCGACCCGAGCAACCCCAACCCTTAATGGTCCCGAGGATACACGACACAAGACACGGTTCAAATTTCGACCCACGAACCAACGAACGAACGAACGAATGTGGTACAAAATACAGAAAAGATTCTTACTTTTTTGCTCAACTAGCCATTCCAGAACTTTCTCCTCCTTCTTAAGGTTGCCTACAAATACACAATCAGCGCATCATTGGGATTCGACCCTTGGGCAATCCTTAAACGCTAAAACGCATCCAGAACCCTTACCGTCATACATTATGGGCACCCCCGTCTCGTAGTAGACCAACGCTGGGAAGCTGAAGATCCCAATCTCCGACGCCAGCTTCGCGTCCTTCGACTTCACGAACTGAATCCCGTGCTTGTCGGCGTCGTCGTCGATGTTCTCCAGCTCCTCGAGGACGTCGTCGCACTGGTCGCAGTCGTCCGCGTAGAAGAACACCGCGAGGTGTTCAACATCATTGATGAGAACCTTCAACCCACAACTTCAGTCCCCAACTTCACGATGTCTCTAGTAACCTACCTGCAATGTCTTCCTGTCTACACTCTCAATGACATCGGGTGCGGACTCATGAAGCTCGAGCAACCACTCCAGGATCTCCTCCTCGTGCATGAGGTCCCCTGTGTAGATCTCCCGGAATCTATGTCGGTAGAACACCAGAGCCGGAAGACTGGAGAGATCGTACTCTTTGTCGATGCCGTCATCGGAGGTCTTCACGAAGTCGATATCCTTCTCCTCGCATTCATCGTCGATGTTCTCGAGTTCCTGCAGGATTTTCTGCGACTTCTTGTCGCCTTCCTTATCTGAAACCCATACAATGAAGCAGCCTGATTGCAGAAACCTGGTGGGACCTACAGAAAAACACCACGACGTGATCGTTCTCCATGAGGATGTTGTCCAGCATTCTGGAGTTGACCTCCTCGATGCGGTCCGGGATCTCCAGAGTGTCCTCGTCGGTCAACCACGCCAAAACTTCATCTTCGTCCTCGATGTCTCCCGAATAGATCAATGGTTCCTTGTTTCTGAAGAACACCAGCTTAGGGAAGCCCTTGATCCCATGTTTCTTGGCAAGTGATAGGTCTTCAGTAGTGACGAAGATGATCCCGGTCTCGTCGAGTTCGTCGTCGATATTTTCCAACTCATCGAGGATTTCGTCGCACTCCTCGCCCTCTTCGCACTTGCCGCTGAAGTACACCACGACGTACTCGTGCTCCTCGATGAGGTCGTTGAGGATCTCGTCGGTGACCTCCTCGATGGTCGCCGAGGTCTTCTGCGCGATGAGCCACTCGAGCACCTCCTCCTCGTTCATAAGGTCGCCCTCATACAACGATGGAATCTTATTTTCGAAGTAGACCAATGTGGGCAGATGATCAATACCATACTCTTTGGCTTCGGCGTCGTTGTCGATGCGCACTATGACAATTCCTTCTTTTTCGAGTTCGTCGTCAATGTTCTCCATTTCGTTCAGCACCCTGATGTCTTGTTTGTCGTCCTTGTCATCTAAACCCAAGGATTTCAATAGATGAAGTACTTCTAGAAATGGTACTTACAGAAAAGCACAGCCAAATATGGTTTGCTCTCGATGAGTCGTTCCAACATCTCATCGGTAATGTCCGGGATCTCGGCATGGCGTTTCTGATGTAAGAGCCATCCCAGAAGAGCATCCTCATTGAGAAGGTCACCTTCATACACGTGGGGGATCTTCTTCTCGAAGAACACCAGACTGGGGATCGTATCGATGCCGTACTCCTTAGCCTCCTCGTCGTCGTCGATCTTCACGAAGGCGATGTCATTCTGGTCGCATTCATCATCAATATTCTCCAACTCCGAGATGATTTTCTGACTCTTCTTCTGATCCTTATCATCTAAACCCCCGAAAATTACAAACCGGACCACATTCAAGTGAAGTACTTACAGAACAGGACGGCGACATGTTGGACCTTGTCAAGGATAATCTCAAGCATCTCGTCGTTGATGTCCTCGATCTCGTCGCTCTTAGCTTGATGCTCGAACCATTTCAGAACCTTCTCCTCCTCTTCGAGGTTGCCCTCGTACATCGTCGGGATGCCCTTCTCGAAGTACACGAGCGAGGGTATCTTCTCGATGCCATACTCCTTGGCCTCGTCTTCGTTATCAATTTTGACGAAGACAATACCGAGTTTGTCGCATTCGTCGTCGATGTTCTCCAGTTCGTTGAGCACCCGTTGGGATTTCTTGTCGTCGTCATCGTCTGAAACCCAAACTCTAGAGTCTCATTCGAAGGTCTTAGGTGAAGTAGTTACAGAATAGGACAGCAACACTCTTGCCGTCGTTGATCAACTTGTCGAGCATCTCGTCGGTGACGTCCTCGATCTCGTCCTTCTCGAGCTGCTGGACCAGCCACTCGAAGAACTCCTCCTCGTGCTCCAGGTCGCCGTCGTAGACGTTCGGGATGCCCTTCTCGAAGTACACGACGGCCGGCAGGTCGTCGATGCCGTACTCCTCGGCGACGCCATCGTCGTCGATCTTCACGAACTGAATCCCGTGTTTGTCGCAGTCATCGTCGATCTTCTCCAGCTCCTCGAGGACACTCATCGAATCCTCATCCCCATGATCATCTACAACTCAGGTTAATCTCAGAAAACACATTCCCCACCAGGAAATTTCCTACTTACAGAATAAAACCACCAAATTATCAACGCTATCGATCAAAGTAGATAAGGTCTTGCTAGTGACATCTTCAATGATATCTTCTTCATCCCCAGTGCTCTTATGGGTCACCAGCCATTCCAGAACATCCTCCTCACGCATCAGTTCACCTGGAATTCCAGAAAACACCTCGGTAAATCCATCCGTCTCAGAAAACCAAAGCAAAACCTTCGAAGATGATGGGAGTTTGATGACGATAGTAAACCAAAGCAGGCAATGATCCCAGATTGTATTCTTCGGCCAAATCCTCATCGTTGATCTTCACGAACCCAATCCCCAACTGGTCGGCTTCATCGTCGATGTTCTCCAACTCCTGCAGCACTTTGGAGCACTTCTTGCATTCTGGCTTATCTACACATAACGAAACATCAAGTTATTTTCGGGAATTTTTGACGGGTGCAACCATGGGACTTTGAAGATTCTCCATGTCACTCATCATGCAAACAAGTGCAAGTCATCAAGGATTAATCATCTACTACAAGGGCATAACCTCAACGAGAAACAAATGCAGAAAAATTGAAGGCATTCTGATGATTGATTACAAATCAAATTATATTGATGTTTGATAGCAGATTCTGGGATATGGTTAGATGTATCAGTGTGGTTTCGTGGGGTTTACTTGATTGTTTGCTTTTTAGAGGTTAAAAGGTCATAGATCATCGATCAGTGCTGCATGCTGCGTATGGTGCTAAAATAGAGCAAAAGTGGCTTTCCCGAATTACACCAACCGGAAAACGGATATGGTTGGTTGGTGTAATTTTTTTGGGGCAGGGATATTCAGATTCAGCCCAACATGGCAGCTACTTACTTACGCCCCCTTTGGAACAAGTTTCTGAGTCCGGACCTGAAACATTCGCACAAGCACACCTCTTGTTTGTCTCGCTCATTATATTTACAATTTCACTGGGTTGCTATCAGAAATTTTCGGGTTTGATTACAGATTCTGAAAGATTAATAATAGGAGATTTCAAAAATGCAATCCAATTTTGTGTGGGAGTTATAGATTTTTCAGAAAATTACTTTAAAATACTTGAAAAATTAAAATTTCATCAAAGTTAAGTGATTGAAATTTTTTAAAAGGTAGATTTTTAGTAATAATAATTATAAAAAATGTATTCTAAAACTTGTTTCTGGTGTAGTTTTTGTTGCTAATTTTGAATATGACATCCATTTTTCAATCTTAGTTTTGTAAAATTTTGAAAATTCAATGTAAATGCAAACATTAAAATTTAAGAAAAAAATTGTTTTTTTCATTGGGTGTTAATTTGAAAAATTGAAAAGGTATTTTAAAGCTGAAAACTTTTTTTGATGTTGTTTTAGTTGATAATTTCAAATATCACTTCCGTTTTCCAATATGAAGCAAGGGTTTTTCAGAAATCGAATGAAAATTGGAGTTATCCTGTTTAGAAATCTCTTAGTATCAAGTTTGAGGGTCTATATTTTTCAAAAATGATCAGAAATTTAAAATCGGGCAGTGATTCTTAATAGGGTTTTTATCGACATTTTAGAATCTGTTTTTAGAAATCAGATATCACAAATAGTTTTTGGAAAAAATAAATTTAAATACTGATAGTTTTATGTAATATGAAATATATTCGAATTTTCCGAAATTTCCGAAAAAATATTATTGATAAGAAAAATACAATAAGACATAAACATAGAGTGATGAAATATAAATCAAAATCAGTTTTTATTTTGAAAATTGCTCAAAAATTGTAGAAGTCATGCGCGTTCAAACATTTTGGCCCATTTTGGTCCTTTTGTTCCAAATGACCTTCTCCTGATCTTTGGATCCTAGGAAGGACCCTAGGAAGGTTTTAGTTGCTAATTTCAAATATCACATTCATTTTTCAAAATGAATCAATGGTTTTTCAGAAATCAAATGAAAAGTGGAGTTATCCTTTTCAGAAATCTTCTATTATAAAGTTCTAACTCCGATATTTTCCAGAAAAGATAAGAGAGTTAAAATCTGACAGTGATTTTTAGTATATATTTTGTTAAAATTTTAGAATATGTTTTTAGAAATCAGATATCACAAATAGTTTTTGGAAAAAATAAGTTTAAATACTATAACATGAAATATTTTCGTATTCCAATCAAATTTCTGAAAAAAGTATTACTGATAAAAAAAATGCAAAAAGGCATAAATATAGAGTGATGAAATATGAATCAAAATCAGTTTTCATTTTGAAAATTGCTCGAAAATTGTAGAAGTTATGCGCGCTCAAAATTTTGGCTCATTTTGGTCCTTATGTTCCAAATGACCTTGTCCTGATCTTTGGATCCTAGAAAGGATCCTAGGAATCTTTTAGTTGCTAATTTCAAATATCACTTCCATTTTTCAATATGAATCAATAGTTTTTCAGAAATCAAATGAAAAGTGGAGTTAACCTTTTCAGAAATTTTCTATTATAAAGTTCTAGCTTCGATATTTTCCAGAAAAGATAAGAAATTTAAAATCTGACAGTGATTTTTAGTATATTTTTTGTTGAAATTTTAGAATCTGTTTTTAGAAATCAGATATCACAAATAGTTTTTGGAAAAAATAAGTTTAAATACTGCAACATGAAATATTTTCATATTCCAATCAAATTTCTGAAAAAAGTATTACTGATAAGAAAAATGCAAAAAGGCATATACATAGAGTGATTAAATACGAATCAAAATCAGTTTTCATTTTGAAAATTGCTCAAAAATTGTAGAAGTTATGCGCGTTCCAATATTTTGGCCCATTTTGGTCCTTATGTTCCAAATGACCTTCTCCTGATCTTTGGATCCTAGGAAGGATCCTAGTAAGGTTTTAGTTGCTAATTTCAAATATCATGTCCATTTTTCAATATGAATCAAGGGTTTTTCAGAAAACAAATGAAAATTGGAGTTATCCTTTTCAGAAATCTTCTATTATAAAGTTTGAGCTCCTATATTTTTCAGAAATGATAAGAGATTTAAAATCTGACAGTGATTTTTAGTATATATTTTGTTGAAATTTTTGAATCTGTTTTTAGAAATCAGATATCACAAATAGTTTTTGGAAAAAATAAGTTTAAATACTGTAACATGAAATATTTTCGTATTCCAATCAAATTTCTGAAAAAAGTATTACTGATAAGAAAATGCAAAAAGTCATAAATATAGAGTGATGAAATATGAATCAAAATCAGTTTTAATTTTGAAAATTGCTCAAAAATTGTAGAAGTTATGCGCTTTGAAACATTTTGGCCCATTTTGGTCCTGATGTTCCAAATGACCTTGTCCTGATCTCTGGACCCCAGAAAGGGTCTAACAAGGTGGAACCCTAACAGAATCGTTCACCAAACCCAAAAATCAAGATATTACGCCCCAGGGTCATTCCTAGGAACTAAAAGTTAGTCACAACATATAAAAGCATTTTTGATCATCGATTGTACTCCAAGAAATGGGGACTTTTTGGGGCCAGGTCATCGAAAATGACTTTTATCAGTGTGTCTTTTTGTGACTGTGGCAGGTCCACGCCACTGCAAACGTGAGGATACTTACAGAATAGAACAGCCACGTAATCAGTGTCTTCGACAATCTTCTCCAAAATGCGCGCGTTGACCTCTTCGATCCTATCCGGAAGGTCCATGGCTTCCAGGCTGGTGAGGAAGTCGAGGACATTCTCCTCGTCCATCAGGTCACCTACGGAATCATACCATCATGGGTTTTGCCATCGGTGTGATGATCGGGAGTAATTGGGACAGGAAACGAAATGGAGAGTTGCCCTAACATCTCAATTTGTGGGCCGCAGTTGGCTTCCAAATTTAGCGCTTGGCAGCCGACCCACGATGTGTTCGCGCATTGTGCTTCGATTCGCACGTTTTCCACGCTTTTTCCTCGCCTTTCACAAATTGCATAACAATCAGGCAAGCCACCCACGAAAAATGGGGCCTACGAGTCCAGATCCGAGCGGCGGCATCATCGCACTGCAATCTGAGTGTGTCGATTGAGATTTTTGCTTTCGGCCGCTATTTTTACGCGCGCCAACACAATAAAACGTACTATTCTCAGCCGGCAGCCAGAGATGGGCTATTTTCGGCTCCGGCAGCGCGCACGGGGCATCCGATCTTCCCGAAGGTGGCCTCATTAGGTCCCGCTTCCTCGTGACCTCTCCAGCCACCGCCTGGAAGCCTCCCGATGATGGATGTGTGGACGCCCCAGGTTTCGCTTGGGGTCAGTGCGTTTTCCCATGGAAAATATCCCGCGCGGAATTCAATTCAGACCTCTGAAAAATTTCGGACGCGGCATACAAATTTTGGCTCCCGTTCAAAATTCGGAGCAACATCGAGCTCGGGGCTCTAGATTCGATTCAATTACAGAATCGTTGGTCCCGATTTGATCCCGTAGGAACGCCGTCAGAGGGATAGAGTGAGGGGTTGATGGTTCCAAGTGTGAGACCTTCATAGATGATGGGCTGCTTCTCCCGGAAGTAGGTGAGGGCCGGAAAGTTCTTGATCCCGTACTGCTTCGCCAGTCGCTTGTCGTTGATCTTCACGAAGTCCACTCCGAAGGAGTCGGTGTCATCGTCGATCTGCTCCAACTCCTGGAGCACTTTGTCGCACGTGGTGCAGCTGCGCGCATCTGAAATGGAACGAGTCGTTCAGAATTACGGGAGTTAATTCATAAATTTCGCGAGCATCACACCAACATCTGGTCTGGGATCTAGGTCCCAAGATTGGACCGTATGTGTATATGTGAGTGAATCAGAATTATGAAATCCACGAGCGAAATGAAAAGGCGAGCGCTAAATTTAGACTCGTCGCATTCGGTTCCAAATGTTGACATTCCACGACATTTCGTGGGGTTCTGCAGGATAATGTCTGGACCATGTCAGTCAACAGGTGTGATGATGTTGGGGACCCAATGGTAGGAAATGGTGGACGAAAAAACGAGTCCCGAAAGTCGGCGCTCTCGATGGGTCCCGCACAGAAGTGCGAGAGATCTCTCGGGTCCGTCGCGCCAAATCGGGATATGCCATCCCGCACATCTCCCCACATCCCACTTACACATACACATGCACCCCACCCAAGTCTGCAGCACGCCGTCTAAAGTTACGCGCGACGCGGCCGACTTAAGTCACTTTCTCGGGGTCGGGTTACCCGTCAGACCCCATGGTGATGGTTGGTTGGGAGATGGTCGCGTGGAGTACTTACACCAGAACACCGCAACGTAATCCTTCTCGGCGAGGACGCGCTCCAGCTGCTTGGCCGTGACCTCTTCGATGACGGGATCATGATGGGTCGTCTTGGCCGCCGTCACCGCGGCCACGAGCAGCAGCCACGACCACCACATGCTGCTGTCCACACTACTGAGCGCCGAGAGGGACGGCGGCGTCGCGACGCCGATCTGGGGCCCCCCACCAGCTCGCCGGCGACGGCGGCGGCGACGCCGAGGGCATTCCTGGGGAACGCGCGCCGCTCCCACGAGGTGCTGCCGGCAGGAAATACGGGAAATTCCGCTGTAATCGTAGACTTTCTGATTGATTACCCAATGTCGCTGTTGGGCCGTAAAGGTCGCTGTGGTCTAGGGTCTTTTGTTTTGAAGGATAATACCAACGTTATCTGAAGGTGGCCAGTTTGATACCAATAGCAAAATTTTGATGATTTTAATTGCTTGTAGCTTCCAAACGGTTGAACCAAATTCAAATTTGGAAAAACCATTCGAAAGAACGATAAAAAATGTATTAATTGCAACTCTAGAATATGTTTTAGGTTTTCAGAATTCCACAGGGTATGGATTTGAATTTGGGTGAGATTTTACTTGAAAAATTTCCTGCCAGTTATTTACGATGACTTTGAATGCTTGTAACTTTAAAACTATTTGAGATAATTCAAATTTGAAAAATTCAGTAAAAAGTACGATAAATTATGAATAAAATAAATTTAAGATATTTGTTTTACATTTTAAATAACCAAAGATATACCTATTTGAAATTGACTATAGTTTTTCTTGAAAATTCCACAGTCTAAAATTCATTTTTTTTTTAATTAACCGTAACTTTGAAATGGTTAAAGTTATTACAAATCTGTAAAATGCATTATAAAGTACATTAAAATACCAATCAATAAATTCTAAGAAATTCAAATTACCTTTTAAAATTTAGAAGATATCTGTATTCAAATTTGAAATAGAATTTTCTTGATAATGTTATTCTTAAAGTTTTAAAATATTTAATTTGCTTGTAACTTTTAAATGCTTCAACCGAATTTTAATCTGATAAAACCACTTGAAAGTGCAATAAAAAATCTAATAATTGCAGCTATAGAATAATATTTAGGTTTTCAAAATTCCTCAGGGACTAAATTTGCATTTAGGTAAGATTTTACTTGGCAAATTTCTGCTCAGTTATTTAAGATGATTTTGAATACCTATAACTTTAAAACGATGTGAGATAATTAAATTTTGAAAAATTCATTAAAAAGTACAATAAATTACGAATAAATTCAACTAAGGATATTTGTTTTACCTTTGAAATAATAAGAGATATCTTTATTTAAAATTAAATACATCTTTTCTTGAAAATTTCATCGTCCAAAATTCAGATTTCTTTTAATTACGTATAACTTTGAAATGGTTTAAGTAATTGCAAATCCGAAAAATATATTAGAAAGTACAATAAATTATCAACAAATATAATCTAAAATATTTTAATTGCCTTTAAAATTTTAGAAGATATAAGTAAATGAATTTGAATGGAACTTTCCTTAGAAATTTTATCCTCACAAATCTGGGAATAATTTAATTGTTTATAACTTGTAAATCCTCTAACAAATTCTAATCTGAGGAAAATATTCTAAAGTATGGAAATTTTAAATTAGATAAGACGATGCTGTAATTTATTGACATAAGTAGAGGAATATTTTAATTTGAAATCAACCTTGAACAGGTCATTGATAAATTGTTACAAAATAATTATTCTCTTGTATTTAAATTTAAATTTTTCCTCAAGTTAATTAAATATTGTAAATTGTAGAATTTAAAACAAGATTATTTAAATAAATAAAAAATTAAAAATTGACAAATGTACGTTGTACAATTAATATTTGGAAGATTAATTTAAAATAATTTAAATAAAACATTGTGATTGATTTTAAAATTGTTATGAAAGTTAAAGTTCTATAACATTAAAACAATGAAAGATATTTTAATTTTGAAAAAAGTTTCAAAAAGTACATTAAATTATCAACCTGGAACATTTTTTCTGAAATTTTTATCATTATTATTCAAAAAGATATAGATATATGAAATTCAAGAAGGAATTCCATCAATCTATACTTTATTTTGGAAATTTCAGGAAATTTCAAAAGCTCATAACTTTAAAACGAAAAAAGATAATTAAATTCTGAAAACGATTTTACCTAGATAATTAATGTACAAATCATAAAATTTCATTCAAAACTATTTGGGATTAATAATTGACTTGATATGATAATTTGGATTTGAAAATTCAATAAAAATTTAGTTAAAAAATATCATTTCAGAATTGTACTAATTTTTATTTACAATATTAAATTAAGACACTTTCTTTGTCTTCATGAAAAAGATAACTTAAAATAATATAAAGTAAACCGGAAATTCCGTTTCGTTTGTCTTTTGTTTCCTCTTTCCAAGATTCATTACAAATTTTCTAAGGCTACTTCAACGCGAATGGATTTAAGGAAGTTCTAAGGTTTCCCATATCAAATTTACCACATTTTTCCAAAGATGGATCACTATAAATACAGAGTGGACATGTGTGACCCTTGACTTAAGTGTATTCTAGTAGAAATTTTGCAACAAACAACGATTCATCTCCTCGTAATGGAACTTTTCCTTCGATTACCAAAAAAATTCCAGACGCATGTGAGATAAGAGAGTCAACTAACTGTTTAATTGCACAATATTTTCGTAGTGCACAAATAAACATTTGTAACATTTGTAACATTTGGATCAAATTGCATTAAACTTGCGAATGTGACGGTTCGAATGACTCGTGTAACAAAACAAGAACTCATTCTGTTGATGTCGTTCAACGAAGACGTTTGAAATTTTGAAATTTTCATTTTGTTGATGACAGAAGAGGATTTGAAGTTTTGAAGTTTCCAAATTATGGATATTCAGGAAAAAAGGGCAATTATCATCGGATGTGGTTTGGTAACTATAAAATTTCAAATTGGTTTTGCATAATTTTGAATTTGCTTTGGAAAATTTTAATTTTTAGGTTGGTGCATTGGAAGCGCACTTCCTCTTGAAACTGGGATACCATGTGACTATATACGAAAAACGGGATGACTTGAGGACATCCCCAAATGTGGAGGGTCGTTCCATAAATCTTGCAATGTCGAACCGAGCCCGAAAAAGTCTAAAATTCGTGGGACTCGAAGAAGAAATCCTTAAAATTGCTGTCCCAATGAAAGGACGTTATATCCACAAAAAGGACAACCGGAAATCCTGTGATTCAATCCCTTACGACAGTATTACCCATCAGGTAGAACCCATGACCCATAAAAACCATAATTCTAGGATTTCTTTTGTAGTGCTTGTATTCAATATCCAGAAACGCGCTGAATGTACACATGATCAAAGCGCTTGAAAGCAACCCGAACGTTCGAATGTACTTCCGGCACAAGCTGATCAACCTGGATGCCCATCGCGGTTCTGTGACACTGCACGATGGGTACAATCCCATAAATACCCCGAGTGCAATTGTCTCACATATCGATTTGCAGGAACGGAAACGTCGAGGTGACAGCGAGCGCGGATCTAATAATAGCTGCGGATGGCGCGTTCAGTGGGACTCGTGCGGCCATCCAGAAAACATCCCTGCTGGACTTCGCCCAGACGTACATCACGCATGGGTACGTCGAGTTGACCATCGCCAAGGAGCAAGGGCGTCGGATGGTCGCGAACCATCTGCACATTTGGCCGCGCGGGTCGTTCATGATGATCGCCCTCCCGAATTTGGACCATTCCTGGACTGTCACGTTGTTTATGCCGTTCCAGATCTTCAACCAACTCAAAACTCGACAAAATTTGGTGGAGTTCTTCACGGAAACATTTCCGGACTTCATGGAGTATACAACCATTGAACAACTTTCAGAAGACTTCTTCCGAAAGGATCCGCAATCATTGATTTCAATAAAATGCTCGCCGTATAATTTCGGGAAGGTGGTTCTCATTGGGGATGCGGCACATGCAATGGTTCCGTTTTACGGACAAGGGATGAATGCAGGTTTCGAGGATTGTTACATCCTGCATGAAGCTTTGAGTAGATTTGGAGTGGAGGAAGCTTTGGGGAAGTTCAGCGAATGGCGGAAAGACGATGCGCATGCAATTTGTGAACTCGCCATGTACAACTATCTGGAGATGAGGGATCTGGTCGCGACGAGGCGGTTCCGGTTGAGGAAGTGGTTCGATAATATGGTCTACAAGCTGCTGCCTGATCTATGGATCCCGTTGTACAACTCGGTGTCGTTCACGGACATGCGCTATAAGAAGTGCCTCGAAAATAGAAGTTGGCAGGATAAGGTATTATTTTTTCTATGGTTCTATGGTTTTGGGTGAAAGTAGTATGACAAATCTTTTTGGCATTGAATAGTACATAGAATTTGCTTGGGAGATGCTCAAGGTTGGACTCAGTTATGTGCTTGGCCTTGAAAATGTCATCAAAGTTGGACCAAAAATTTTCCAAAAATTTCAAATGGATATATCTTCGGTTCTAGTGGAGCTAGAGGACCATAATAATTTTTTTATGGGCTCTTCATGAAAAATACTATCGATCTAGACTATTTGAAAGTCAATTTGAATAAAATAATCCGAAAAATTCGGATATTTTGACCCTTTAAAGCTTTAAAATTTTCCAAAAATTTCAAATGGCTATATTTCCGGTTCTAGTGGAGTTAGGAGACTACAATAATTTTTTTTGGAGTTCCTCGTGAAAAATATTATCGATCTATGCTCAAGGTTGGACTCAGTTATATGCTTGGCCTTGAAAATGTCATCAAAGTTGGAACAAAAAGTTTTCCAAAAATTTCAAATCGCTATATCTTCGGTTCCAGTGGAGCTAGAGGCCCACAATAATTTTTTATGAGCTCTTCATGAAAAATACTATCGATCTAGACTATATGAAGGTCAATTTGAGTAAAAAAAAATCCGAAAAATTTAGAGATTTTGGCCCTTTAAGGCTTTAAAGTTTTCCAAAAATTTCAAATGGCTATATTTCCGGTTCCAGTGGAGCTAGGAGGGCACAATAATTTTTTTTGAATTCCTCCTGAAAAATACTATCGATCTAGACTATTTGGAAGTCAATTTGAGTTAAAAAAAAATACAAAAAATTCAGGGATTTTGACCCTTTAAAGTTTTGAAGTTTTCCAAAAATTTCAAATGGCTATATTTCCGGTTCTAGTGGAGTTAGGAGACTACAATAATTTTTTTTGAGTCCCTCGTGAAAAATACTATCGTTCTAGATCATTCAGACCCAAAAAACAAAAATTTAGAACCAAAAAAAAAATCCGAAAATGTACTAAGGCATTTTTTTGAAAAAAAAAACTTTAAGTGGCTATAACTTTTGTTAGTTGAGGACTTGAAATTTAATGTTCTACTACTAATTAACAAAAAGATAGATATTTATGCATTTAGCAGTTACATTGAGTAGGTTTCATGTTATCTAAAGAAAATTATGTTCAAAAGGATACAAAAATTGCCCAAAGCAATCTATCAAGATGATGTTGAGCAGCTCCAGAAAAAAACCGCTGAAGATCAAGATTCTAAAGGTAATCTCTAATTTTAGGTCATCCGTTATGCCCTTATTTCGTTTGCCATCATCATCCCAATGGGCATTCTTCTGGCGACCGCAGCAAGTTTGGGATATCACCGCTTATCACGATAATTCAGTCTTCTATTATTAATGCATAATAATAACGAATACGATAACAATTAAAATTATGTACACCATCAACAATGAATTCCTGATGCTGGAAGACCTAGAGCACCTCCAATTTGGTATTTTCAGCGTCCTTCAAATAAGTGTACTTTTGCTCTTCAAAAAGTGCGATCAAACGTTGCTTGAACTCTTCGTGGTACTCATCGATTTGCTCTTGTGTGGGGTTCGCAATTTTGGGCACATCCATCGGCTTCCCCACTGAAATCAGCAATTTAGAACCAATGAGTTAATGGGTTGTTTAAGAACTTACCAACTGTTGTAACAGGATGTCTTTTCGGGACCAAGCCGAAGTTGTACTGGAAGAACCCACGACCAACGGGAATCGCAGGGGCGATCCCGATGTAGTTCTTCAACCATTCCTGGACCCTTCGAACGTACGAGCCTTCAGGGTTCTCTACTTGGTCGAAGACATCAGTTTCTCCAAAAGAGATTACCGGAACCATACTGGCCCCAGTCCTAAGGGCACATCTTACGAAACCCTTTCGTTTGCTGTAGACGATTTTGTATTGTCCAGGTCGGCAGTAAAAAGCTTCGGTAGCACCTCCAACCATCAGAACGCAGATGTTCCCACCAAGTTCGTTGCTGAGGATGTGCTCGATCGCCTTCGAGGACGCTTTACACCCGCCCAGGCCCAAAACGAGCTCGCGGAAGAACGGCATTTGGAAGTGCTGCCCGAGGGTCATCACCCAGCGCTTGTGGTTCGGGAAGAACTCCCGGAACCCGCCGTAGTTGGTCCCGAAAGCTGCGAACGGGCCCGTGCAGAGCATCCCGTGTGGGAAGCAGCAGAAGAGGTAGTTCTTACGAGCGTCCAGGTCCATGAAGGAGACGCGCTCCAAGTTCACCGGGAAGTAGTCCCTGAAGTAGCGCCACCAGGTCCAGCTACGCACCCATTCGGAGGTGCGGCCGCCCTCTTCGCAGGTCTCGCTGTCCAACGTGGAATACCAGAGGATGTAGACCAGGGTCAACCACCAGTAGGAGGTGCAGAAGATGAGGTAGAGGGCGAAGAACATCGAGAAGAAGCCGCCGAAGGCCATGATCACGAACCAGCAGCCTGCTGCCAGGGTTTGGAGTCGCCGCTCCAAGGGGATGTTCAGTGGAGCGAACTGGATGCCGAACAGCTCCATTATTCTGGAATTAAGTTCGAAAAATGTAAATTTTCGCATTTATATGAATATACAAATTGGAGTTCCATTTTTTTATTTAACCGCATGTAGGTTCCAATTGGCTGGTCGGATTGGAACCAAATTATTGCAGATTGTAGATCTTGATGTGCGCTTTCCAAAAATGTATAACATGATGCCCTTTCATCCATAGGAATGGCAGAAATTTAATTAGAAGAAAAAAAAATTGGAAAAAATTCCAACTCGGTTAATGAAATTGATTCTTATAATTTGTCGAATTTGTCAAATTCGGAATATCTCCGTAAATAGTGGGCCGATTTGAATGATTTAAACGGCATTTTTCATATCATGCGAAAAAAATAAGATTGGCTATAGTCGTTAGGCAATACCGGAACCGGAAGTACCTAAACGTAAAAAGGGCGTCAGCATTTTTTCATTAATTTGGCAGTCCATATTTTCCAAACGATTAATTCAATTGGAACCAAATTTTACAAAGTACTAGATCATGAAGAGCACTTTTCAAAAATGTATGACATGATGCCCTTTTGTTCACAAAGACGTAGCTTTAACCCGTGGAAAAACATTTAAAATTATCATGTTCGATATACGAAGTCGATTTTTATTTTTCTCATAATTTGCCAAATGAATCATATCTCCGAAACTAATCGACCGATTTGAATGATTGAAACGGTATTTATCATAGTTTGCCGAAAAAATAACTTAGGGCATGGTCCCGAATCGATCCGGGACCGGGAAATACCCGAACCTGCGAAACGGGTGACCTAAGTATGTCAAATTTGCCAAAACATTCATATCTCCGGAATTATTGGACCGATTTGAATAATTCAAACGGTATTTATCATAATCTGTCGAGAAAATGACATTGGAGATGGTCCCGAATCGGTCAGGAACCGGGAAATACCCGAACCAGCAAAATCGGTGACCTAAGTAATTGTCAAATTTCTCAAAACAATCATATCTCCAAAAATAGTGGACCGATTTGAATGATTCAAGCGGCATTTTACATATCGTACGAAAAAATTAAGAATCCCTGTATTCATTAACCCATACCGGAACCGGAAGTGCCCAAATGGGCCTTCAGGGCTTCAGAATGTTTGTACTCATTTGACAGGTCAAATTTTCCAAACAACAAATTCCATTGGAACCAAATATTATCAGATTATAGATCTTGATGAGTGCTTTCCAAAAATGTATAACATGATGCCCTTTTATCCACCAAGTCACAGCTTTTGTTCGAAGAAAACCATTGAAAATTGTCTCGTTCGATAAATGAAATTGATTTTTATAATTTCTCATATTTTGCTAAATCAATCATATCTCCGAAATTAATGGACCGATTTGGATGATTGAAACGGCATTTATCATAGTTTGCCGAAAAAATAACATTGGGCATGATCCCGAATCGGTCCGGGACCGGGAAATACCCGAACCTGCGAAACGGGTGACCTAAGTATGTCAAATTTGCAAAAATAATCATATTTTTGAAACTATTCGATCGATTTGAATAATTGAAACGGTATTTATAATAATTCATCGAGAAAATATCATTGGGCATGGTCCTGAATCGGTCCGGAACCGGGAAATATCCGAACCGGAAAAACGGGTGACCTAAGTATGTGTCAAATTTGCCAAAATAATCATATCTCCAAAAATAGTGGATCGATTTGAATGATTCAAACGGCATTTTGCATTTCTTACGAAAAAATTAAGAATCCCTATAGCCATCAATCCATACCGGAAGCGGAAGTGCCCAAACGGGCCTTCAGCGTTTCAGAATGTTTGTACTCATTTGACAGGTCAAATTTTCCAAACAACAAATTCGATTGGAACCAAATATTATCAGATTATAGATCTTGATGAGTGCTTTCCAAAAATGTATAACATGATGCCCTTTTGTCCACCAAGTCGGAGCTTTTCTTCGATGAAAACCTTTGAAAATTGTCTCGCTCGATAAATGAAATTGATTTTTATAATTTCTTATATTTTGCCAAATCAATCATATCTCCGAAACTAATCGACCGATTTAAATGATTGAAACGGTATTTATCATAGTTTGCCGAAAAAATAACATTGGGCATGGTCCCGAATCGGTCCGGGAGCGGGAAATACCCGAACCAGCCAAATGGGTGACCTAAGTACGTCAAATTTGCAAAAACAATCATATCTCCTAAACTGATGATCCAATTTGAATGATTAAAACGGCATTTTCCATATTTTGCGAGAAAAATAAGACTGGCTATAGTCATCAACCCATTCCGGAACCGGAAGTCCCCTAACATAAAAGACCATTAACAATTTTGCATTCATTTGATAGCTCATATTTTCCAAACGACTCATTTTATTGAAGCCGAATTTTGCCACACCAAACCCTCACAATAATCCATCATATTAAAGGTCAAAAACAGTAAAAACTACAAAAGGAAGCCATCCATAAATACGGACATTGAAATGAATGTTTTTATCATCTGAACTGCCATCAGTGAAACGCATTATAAATATACGTTTATTGATTGGCTGCGCCGTTGAACAATTAGTTCAAAAATAATAATGCGCAATAAAATTATCATTGGTACGACTTGACTTGCATGTAAACACATGAAGGTAGACAGTCCATTCGATAACCCGTTTTCACATGGTGTGGATAAATAAAAATTACCAACAAGATGATGATGAAAGTCATAAATATACGACCAAACTTTCTTTGGTTGAACGAATATTTTTAGCATTTTAATGCGAACGATATGTGAAAGTTCTAATATGACAGTTAGCTTCCTCCGTAAAATAGCTATAATTTATGGAATAATATTCTTCAGAACATCCCATCATAAATAATGCACAAATATTCGAAATGACTGAATGCATTCTGTTCATCGTTTATTCACCGTTTAAATTCCATTGAATGAATGTTTAAACGAACGGTAAATTTGACTGTAAATTATCAACAATAATAGCTTCTTCAATCTAATGTAAAGAAAAACGTTGAATTTGCACATTTAGGCCAAAACAATTCAAATTTACATATAACTACTTTTGGATTTCTGTAATTAACAAATCATTTGGTTTTTTGTTCAATATAATTACAGAAAAACCATAATTATAACTGTAATTACTTGCAATCGTTATAAACTTGTTGATGTTCAAGTTTAATTACATTCATTAATCTCTAAACACAAAAGAAAGTTTTGATGAAAACTTTTAATCGATTTTGCATGTTTGATACGTCGTTTGCAATTAAATTGTTATTTTCATATCGAATTTTACTATTTTCCGCTAATTAGTCGTACAATTAAACATTTTTTCTGTAAAATTTAAAAGTTTCATTATCCACTAAGAAGTTAGTTTACTAATAAGTATAAATCCAATGAGAAATTGATGATTAGTTCTTGTGGAACTTTACAATATTTGAAATTTTGAGTATATAAACCAAAACCCTTACCATTTTTGAATCAAAAGGGTTCAGAAAACAATAAAACCAGGTAAAACTGGATTTGTACCTTCCGCTATTGTGCGATTCACATACAAAACATTCCTCCGAAGCAAAACAAAACGTCGAACCGTGGAAAACTTGCAGAGCGCTCACCTTGAACTCGTTCTTTGCGCGTTGAACTCTGCGACTTCCACGAAGTTAGTAAACTTCCCAGTGCTTCACAACGACGTGCAATTTTCCGTCGACGTTTCCGCGATACTCGACGCGCATTTGCAATATCTTTCTTTCGCTGTTTTTCAATGCCGGCAGCAACGAAATCGGCGTGTTCGACGTGTTCACTAAGAACTGCTCGTCGTTGGGTGTTTACTCCGTGGCTTTTGGTGCACTCGCGATCTCGCGACCGACATCGTCGTCGCCCATCGGCCGGCTCGAAATGTTTTAAAATAAAACGGCGCGTCGAGCGATTCGAACGTCCTCGTCGAAAATCCCACTCCCATCGTCGCTTCCACGACGCGGAGGAAGCGCGCCTCCGACAAACAACTTCTTCGGATGCGAATGCGACGGTAAACAAGTTATTTTCGGGTCTAATCTATGATTAACCGCTTCAATGACCGCAACAACTTACAGAACCTAAAACAACACATTTCGAAACTGAGTTAACAACAATTATTACATGTGAGGATATCGTTTTGGATGTGGTCTTTGTTTCGTGACTATTTCACGTCGATGACGACGTAACAATCGACGATGAGGTGACCTAGAAACTCGTTGTGATTACGTGAAGCACTTGAAGTGGGAGTCAAGCTGCAAATTGCATGAACGCGAATTCATTTTGTTTCGCGTTACATGAAGCAATCAATCGATTGTTACAAACGCCATGAATCATCTTATTATCTCCCATTTGCAAGAAGCTGACACATGGATCACGACCAAACTTCATTACACTTATCAATGGTCTTATCGTTATCTCTTATCTATAATCCGTTATTATGCATTATGCAACTAAACGCTGGAAATGAATTGCATAAGAAAATTTCACCTTGAGTGAAATGTGGACAATACAATAAAGAAAACCAAACTGAGTTGCTTACCGAATGATAACGTCGACAAACATTTTCCGGTGATTTTCACACTTGGAAATGATACGATACAACTAACTGCGAATAAAACACGCGTTGCCGAAATTCGACATCCAACTGAATTGCTTCACGCATTTGCCAGCTATCATATGATTGCTAATCAATCGACTTTGTCATCCCAAATCACGATAACGTTGATAATCCACCTTTAAACAATTCAAAGGTTGTTTCAAATTCAAATTGAATCCTTACTGTACGATGGGTTGCCTATAGTCGAGATGGTTTATGAGAGAATTTTGTTGATTTCTTTGGTTTTTGGACGAAGTTTCCTATGAAGGAGGGGTCCAACCTCCGAATGCTTTCTCCAGCTCTCTGGCGACGGCGAAGCACAGCCGATCCTGGCCTCGAGCGGCTATAACCTGGATTCCCAGCGGCATTCCATTTGAAGTTCCCAATGGAACATTCGTAGATGGCAACTCCAAGTTGTTAAATATACCCTGGTATTGGACGCCACTGAATTTAAAAATAAATTCGTTGTGTGCGTACGACGAGCTGGGAAACGTCGGGCAGAGCAGGACTCCATCTGTCTTCAAATGCTCCTGAAATTCCAAAAATTCAGTGTTTTTGTATTGATCTGAAGTTGTGAAGTTACCTGAAATTCCTTTTTTAAATCTTCCAATTCGTTGAGGAATTTGCGACGTCGAAATGGCAGATGAAATCCACGGAATGCAAATATCACATTGAAAATCAATGCGTGAAACGTAAATTTTGAACAGCCAAATAACGATTTCAAAAGTTCAATTCCCAACCAATGAGTTTTCTGAAAAAAAATGACATTGAAAAATCGTTCAATTAGATTAAAAATTAATACCTTAGTAGATTGTGGTGGCTCCAACATTTTGGGCATATCTTCCTCGTTTAAAAGCACCGCTGCAGAAATCTCCAAAGCATTTCGCAAACCGAATTTGAATTCATCCACAGTCGATCCGCAATTCGCGCGCAAATGTTCCACGCATTTATTTATAGCTTGCTTGATTTCGTTGTCAACGTAGATTTGAGCAATGCACCAATTCGTGTCGTGCATAAAGAAGACTTTTAATTTTTTCAGGTCCACCTACAAAAGTACTTTAATTAATATCTGATTTCCGAGGAATTGAAAATGAATTAAATGAAAATAGTCGAAAACTTACAGGTTCATTGAGTCGTAATTCTTTAGCTGAAGGTACCAAAACGTTGAAGAGTAATGGAAGGTCTTCTGCATAACGTACCATGGGTCCAATGACCAAATTTGCATTTCCTGCAGGTGATGATGGTCGTGGTACATGTCCTTCGGTGGGGACCAAGTCTAAAATTGAAAAATTGACCTTGAAATTATGCAAAACTTCGCGGCAAATTCGCGTAAACTGGTTAGGTGATTAAAATAATTGTAATTTGCTAATTATTTTTTGTCAAAGTTCACGTCGTTTTGTCACCAAGTGGACTTTAACATAAAAACGCAATTATTCGCATTATAAACAGGTATGCAATTATGCTTAATATAATTAACAATCAGGAAAACGAATTATTTAAATGATATTTAAATTTGTTTACTAGACAATTTGCACTGTAATTAAATTTAAATTTATTGCAATTACTTTTAATAAATTAATTTTCTGTAATTAAATGATTTCATTTTAAATGTCATCTTCAGATTTAAATTGATTCTTGAAAAATTAATAGAAAGTAAACTTTAACAAATGCAACTAAAATCCGAATTTAAAACTCGTAAAAAAGTTAAAAGTTGGGGACTCATTAAAAGTGATAAAACTTGTAAAAACTCACGTGAACTTCCTTTATGTCCAAAAACACCATTAAGAAGAGCTGGCATTCGAATGGAACCACAAATATCTGAACCAATACCCAGGATGGACGCTCCAGAACCAAGTAAAGCTCCCTAAAAACAAAAACCGTTAAATGGAATTCAAATTTCAATGCTTTCTGGATTTACCTCGCCTCCTGAAGAACCTCCAGGACTACAATTAAGATTATAGGGATTATTAGTCCTTCCAGTCAACTGATTATTGCATTCCCAATACAAAACATATTCTGGAGTATTGGAAATTAACAAAATAACTCCTCCAGCTTCCCGAATTCGAGCGACAGCAGCGCCCTCTTTTTCTGTGCGCATTCCTTCCCGCATTTTCGTTCCAACTGATTGACTCATTCCTGCAAACAATTAGCAACCATTAGCCATAAAGATTAATTAGCATTAATTAATTTTAAGTCACTTTTATACATGTGATGCGTACCTTTAACACCGCAACATTCTTTGATGGTAACAGGAACTCCAAGCAGAGGTTTGTTGAGTTTCAAACTTGGTTCATCGATGGAAATTGTTGCTAAATACGAGTCGATGTCTCTTGCTTCTTGTAAGGCCGCATCGAATCGCTCCTCGACGACAGCATTCAACAGCCGATTGACTTCTTTGATTCGCGCGATGTACGCTTCGACAATTGTCTCCGATTTCAACTGCGATTACACAACGCGTTACAAGAAAAATTACCGCAATGAGGAAATGACAAAAACAAAAAATTGCAAGAAATATACCTGACGCTTCCTGATTTTTTCGGCAAGACTTGTAGCACTCATCATGAGAAGTTGATTTCCAATGGGAGGGATTTTCTCGGTTTTTCTTCGTGATAACAGCCAGAAGATTGGTGCAACGAGCCAGCCGAGGATTCGTAGCATGAAGAGAACGGTTCGCATTGGGACTTCCATTTCTAATACTTTCTTCTTCTGCAGCAACAATAATTATGCACTTGGTGCACTTTCTTCAAGTGTTGCTTCACTTTCCGCTGGAATTTACAATCATACACTGAATTTAAACGATAATAACGTATAGATTTTCGCAGTTGGTGTTGCTTGCAATAAGCCACGCGCAACTATCTCGTTGAGGACTGAATTTGTTGCTAATATCAACAAACAGCGTGCATCCCTACCTCTAGCCAAGTGATCGTAATGTTTTTACACGTTTTGTTGATTTCAAACAAACCAATTACAGAACATTACGAGATAGTTCTAATATCATTACTGCAGTCAAAAGTTCAAGTTAATGAACTACTTTGATAAGATACAAAACAAATTGTAATCAAATATTATACAAATAAAAAGATCTGAAATGATCACAGACAGAAATTAATTAAATTTCCATTAACTAGCTAACTAAACTTGACTACATTTTGTTGCATGGCTGCATTAATTACCAATTAATGTTAATTGGGTGGTACCCAGCCACCAAAACCTTTCTCCAATGCTTCAGCAACAGCCAGACAAAGATGGTCCTGTTTGGGACCAGCAATCACCTAAAATTAATAATTTTCACCATTCAAATTTAAGAAAAATAAAAAAACAAAGTTTCTTCTTGAAATTATGAATGTAACGTACTTGGATACCAATTGGCAGACCATTTTCATCCATGGAGATGGGAACTTGAGTTACAGCACATCCCAGAATGTTGAAAATCATCGAGTAGGAGATCCCGTAGGATTTTGTGAAGATTCGGTAGTGTTCGAATGCAGATGATGGAAATGTTGGATAGAGAAGTACTGCATTGTCGCCCAAAGTTTCCTAAAATGTTAATTAATAACTAATATTACAATTTAATGATGGTTGTTGTTAGTTGACGAATGAAGAAACTAAATGTCATGCAATTATCCTTGAGTTGATTGCTGCAAATGCGAAAATGATTCATTTTCTTGCTGATTTATGTTGGGCAAGAGTTTTTCTTGCTTCGTTACAATTTCTGCATGTAATAATTCAGATGTGATTGAGCAATGACCAATTTAAAATACATTTGATATAAATATTTGGTTTTTGCATTTGAATGATTTTGAATCTTATTATCTAAGAACGAGAAATGAAATTACAATTTCGAAAGTTAAAACGACAAATTTTTAAGTAATAAAATTGAAATTTTGCATAAATATTTTCAAACTTAAATACAAAATGTTAAAAATTTGAAATGAAAAATGAAAATCAAAGTGAAATTTGTTAATTAAATCAGAAATGAAAAATTACTGTTATATAAGTTTTGCTTTGAAAATTCTGCTGTTATTGTTTAGATCTTGACTAATGATTATTAAACGAAACGGATATAATTTGTGATTATGCAGATTTCGAAAATGTAACGAAACGATACGTTTTCCTGAGTTTCTATGAAATTATTACCCAAACATCCTTTTTAAGCCGCTCCATTTTCTTCTTATAAAACGGCAAATGCGATATGGGAATAAACGCATGATGCCGAATAATAAACTCAGTCAAAAGTAGAAATATGGAAAAATTGCTTATACCAGCAATACTTTTCAAAATCTCCACGTAAAGATTCAACGTTTTCTGCAATTTTAAACTTTTTAAAAAACTAATTGGAAAAATATATGAAGGTCACCTTGGGATCATTAGGATCTTCAAGAAAATTCGGTGGATCATCATGGTCCAAAAAGAGACAGGTTCCAATCTCGCATCCATCAGCGAGATCTTTAAAACGCACGCGTTGCGAACTCATTCCGCAATTATCGCGCAAATATCTGCGTGCATTGTGGACGCAATCGACGATCGCGTTCGAAACGCGCTCGATGCCGAACAAATCATCGTAGTCTTCAGTGTGCAGCACTTTCAAATGATGCAAATCGACCTAAAACACGCCAGAGACAATCATATGTCGCTTTACGAGCACAAAAATTGCGATTTCCAATTTGCAAACGATTTGCGCACCTCTTTGTCCAACTGCAGCTCGGTGAATGCTTCCTTGTCGCATAGAATTTGAAGAATTGGTTTCAAATCGCTGGCGTAGCGAGTCATGGGACCGATGGCGAAATAGTCGTAGGATTTCGGGTCCGTCGAATTCGGGAAATGCATCGTGCGTGGTATGATTCCTTGCAGAGAACCGACGAAACAAAACAATGTTATTTATAATTGCGTTTTCGAATGCATGTGGTGATTTACTTGGCGTTGTTTTGTGCCCGAAAAGTCCCGTAAACATGCATGGGAGTCGAATTGAACCAGCATAATCGCTGCCAATTCCCACAACGGATGCCGCCGAACTCAACAGTGCTGCCTGCAAAAAAGATTAATTGTTAGCAATTGTTCATAATTGTTTCAAATTAATTTACATTTGTTTGTTTTGTATTTGTTCATTGTGAAAGGTCGTTGAGGTTGATTGCATTTTATGACTTTCTGCTTTATAACTTTATAAACAGTCATATTTTCAAAGTTTGTACTTAAATTTAATGGCAAATTGTTTCAGTAGTATTTTGAAACTATACTTGAAGATTATGGTTTTTCAAAACCAGAAATAGACAAAAATATTTTAAACAAATTTCTATAAGTTAGCCAGGAATTACATTTGTTTTGTATTTGTTAATTGTTGATTGAGTTTTTGACTTTCTTTGAATCAGTCATGAGTTTTTACTTTAAAGTATAAAATTTACATTTTTCTGTAATACTTTTAAACTATATTTGAAAATAACGGTCTCTCCAAACCGGAAATAGACGCTAATTCAAAATATTATTAGTTTTAAAGAAGTTATGACCAGAGTAATGAATATTTGGACTTTTCAGAATCTTCTAGAAATTATTTTTTACTTACTTCGCCTCCTGAAGATCCACCAACAGTATAAAAAGTATTATACGGATTTTTAGTCGCTCCATTAATCAAATTATTAGTTTCCAACCCAACGCAATATTCCGGACAATTTGTAACTGCAATCGGAATGAATCCAGCGTCCTTGAGCCGTTGAATACTCGGACTATCAACATCGCATTTCATGCCTCTACGTTTCACGGATCCGACTGCATAACTCATTCCTGTCCAACAAACAATCATCAATAAACATAAAACAATAATTTCCAACATAAATTCACCTTTAACTCCGCAACTTTCTTTGACTGTGATTGGGACGCCCAAAAACGGCTTCGAACGCTTCAACTCCCCCTCGGAAATCTTGTTTTTCCCCAGGAAGTCGTCAACCGCCTTGGCCTCGATGAGAGCCGCATCGAAGCGCTCCTCGGAGACGGCGTTCACAATGGGGTTCACCTGCTTAATCCTTCCGATGTACGTTGCAACAACATAGAGAGCAGTCAACTGGAAAAAAATCAGAACGGAAAATGTAACAATTTTCATTGTTTGTTTGTGACGTACTTTCCTCTGGCGAATTTTAGCGGCTAATTCGGTTGCTGGCAGCAGGAAGAGTTGATTGTCGATCGGGGGGATCCTCCGGGAGCGGCCCCTTCGTCGCAGCCAGTAAATGGGGCCCAGAATCGCGTCCACGCAAAGGACCAAAAAGCCGAGAAGTCTGAATATGAAGTTCATCTCGTCGATGTCGCATCCGGGTCGGCACTGATCTGTTAACCAACTCGGAGATTGCATGATGGCAGTTATCAGTGCGAAATGTGTAAAAACTGTTTATCGACATTTCATATGTATACAAAAATAAAACAAGCATAACAAATTTTGCAACAACTATCATCGATGTGTGCAATGGTGTACGTTAAAATTGCGATTTGTTATTGCCCTTTAAATGTTTGGTAACCACCATCTCGGGACCTGGGGGACGACTTCACGGTGACTGCCAGCCTCCATAGATGGTTTGCAACTCCTTGGCGACCGAAAAGCACAAGCGGTCTTGTTTGTCATTGGCGATCACCTGAAAATCGTCATCAAATAATGAACCTCTGAAGATGATGTTAATATACCTGGACAGCGATGGGAAGACCTCCACGGTCGAAACCCACGGGCACCGTCGTCGAGGGGAATCCCAAGATATTGATGATAAAAGAGTAGAACATGCTGGCATATGAGAACATGAATTCGCCCTCTCGCAACGCCGTCGTGCAATATGCAGGAAAAATGAAGACTCCATCATTTCCCAGTGACGCACTCATTTCTTCACGGAGACGATTCAAGATGGAAGTGTACTTTTCGATTTTCTGCGGCGTCGTTGAACGTTTGCTCGTCTTGTCGACGATCTCGTGTATCATGATGTAGGCCGAATACTGGGACAGCCCGAACAGGTTTAAAAATAGCTGCGAAAACACTCCGTACTCTTTCTGCAAATGCAGCATCATCAGAAAACTTCACAACGCTGAACGACGCTAAGAATGCTTACATTGGGCGTTTTCAGCGGCGAAGCGAATTGAATCTGCGCTGCAATCACCGAGCAGATTTCCATCGAGTATCCCAGATCGGGGAAGGTCTTCTCGACGATTTCCGCCTTGCAGTTGTCGCGTAGCAATTCGGCGCAATCGCGCACAGCTCGCTTGATGTCCGGCTGGACTTTCATCAGGCCGAAGTTCATGCCGCAATCGGTCATGTAGAACAACTTCAGCTTGCTGAGATCGACCTAGATTGCAATAATTAACAATCAATAACCCATACGTAACTAGCGTGGATGCATTACGGGCTCGTCGAGGTGCAGCTCGTCGACGTTTTCGGCGATCACGTGCATCAGCAGCGGCAGGTCGTCTGCGTAGCGAGCCATCGGTCCGATCACTGTGTACTTCTTGAACATTTCGTCGTCCAGCGGAGGGATGTGACCCTTTGTGGGGATGTATCCTGAAATTTATTCAATTAGTACGTGATGGGTTCAAAGCGGATTGATTACCGTGAGATGGTTTGTGGCCGAAGACGCCATTAAAGGCGCATGGATAACGAATGGATCCAGCAAGATCTGAACCGATGCCTATTAAGGATGCACCAGCTCCAAGAAGGGCGCCTTCTCCACCGGAAGAACCTCCAACACTCCGCCTGGAGTTGTACGGGTTGTGCGTGCGTCCATAGAGTTTACTGTAGGTCTCAATCGTCAAGCAGAATTCCGGAGTTGTCGAGACCAACAAAATTATAGCTCCTGCTTCACGTAGCTTGTGGACAGCCGCTCCATCGTCTTCAGCCTTCACGTCTTTGTAAATCTTGCAGCACATCGTCGCGCTCAATCCTTTGACCTGGAGGTTCTCTTTGACGGTGACGGGAACACCGAGAAGCGGACGCGTGCGACGCAGCGTCTCCACGTCGACGACTTCCTGGTTCAAGAACGCGTCCGCATCCTTCGCCTCCTGGAGCGCCGCGTCGAAGCGCTCCTCGGCGATGGCGTTCACCAGGCCGTTCACCTCCTGGATGCGCTTCACGTACGCCGACACGACGGCGAAGCTGCTCACCTTCGATGAGATAACAAAATCAGAACCATGTGCGCAAAATTCTCCAAAAAAAATGCAATAAAACAAATGCAATACCTCGCGTCTTCGGATCTTCTCCGCCAGCGTCGTCGCGTTGATCTTCAGGAGGTCGTCGCCAACGGGTGGCACGCGTCTACTGCGCTTGTAGAACAGCAGGCACATCTTCACGTATCGCAGCAGCGTGCACACGCCGACGATGACGCCGGTGTTGATTCGGAGCGCATAGTCCATGATCTGCGTGCGATGATTGCGAACTCAATACTGAAGTTTTGCCGGTCGTACGAGCCTCGAGATCGAGCCGGCCAAACGCACGATGCACGCCGAACGCGCCAAACCAAGCCGACAATTAAAGTTACGCGCGCGATATGCGCGACCGAACGGATAGAGCACGTGCGCGGCTCGCTTTGGGACAAGGTTGACTTTGTTGCGTTCACGCAAATGGTTCAAGCGATCAAGCCACACACAGAAATCAACATGAATCTAATTCATTGATTGCTTACATTCCTCCTTCAGACTATCCCAAGTCACAGTAGTAACAACTAATTAGCATCTAATGCAGGTCGCATGATTTAGACGCTAAAAATTTAATGTTAATATACTTAATGTAAAAACTATTTCGTGTGTTTAATATGGAGGCATCCAACCACCGAATAAATCCTCCAATTCTTTCGCTACAGCCATACACAATCGATCTTGAAAACGTCCAGCAATCACCTAAAAGATTAAACACGTGTAAACAAGAAAAAATTGCAAAGTGTTGAGGTTTAATGAATTCCAAACCTCCATAGTTTCATGGTCTAGTTTGGCAATGAACGAGCTCGCATTTTTACGAAATTTTGAATAAATTAACGTATTATATCATAAAATATTCATATTTCATGTTTATAAAAACCCAATGGTGTCATTTCAATTTTGATTGTAAACTGTCAATTTCAACAATTATTATTTATTAAATAAAATTGTTGTGAACTGATAAATGATGCATGAAATATGAAAAATGAAATATGAAAAATGAATATGAAAAAGTCCAACTCTGACTTTTAAGATCAACACATGAAATCGCACCTTGAACCATGCAAAAATTTGTTTACAAACTCTCATCTCTCGATGAAAGTTATTTATATTCCTCCCGACGAAAATATGAACCAGACGTTAATCAACCACCCAAATATCTCGCTCTTATCAAGCCATCCTTGAACCAAACATAAATAATGCCTGCTGTATTACAACATGCGCTTTAAAAATCAACTTTCCAATTATTCTGTGACGGAAAACTTGTTTTTATGCGGTTCTCTTATCAGAACTTCATAATTAAACGTGGAATGCAATTACCTCTAATTACGCACATCAAACATAATATTAGTTGCAAAATTACCTGAATACCAATTGGTAGTCCGTTCTCGGTGAATCCGCACGGAACGGATGTGGCAGGAAGTCCAAGGATGTTCGCCAACGACAGATACGAAAGTGAAGTTGCATTGAAGAAGGATGCACCGTGTCTGAATGCGCCTGTTGGAAATGTCGGATAAAGGAAAACTCCATTCGAACCCAATTCTAACTAAAAAAATGATTTAAGTCAGAATGTGACGTTTAAAAATTAAGGTAACTTGGATCTAGACTTACATCGATTTTCTTCTCGAGATATCCCACGAAATCCCGGATTTTATGAATGTCTGCTGGCAGAAGAAGTTTATCATTCTTCAGGAAGATGTAGAACAAACGTGCTAATGAGTAATCACCACGATTGCAGATTGTTTTCAGTGTTTGCCAAAAAACATTGACCTGGAATGAAAATTTCAATCATTACAAATAAATCAAAAATAAATTTTTAATTTAATACTCACATCAGGCATTGGTTCTCCTTCAATGCTTAAAAATAAAGCCGTATTGGCTTCATTGACGAATTGCACCTCGTCAAACTTGTGATCGCTGATGGTGCAATCAAATTTTCGCCGGAAATGATCCACAGCATCACGGATACGTCGTTTGATCGTTTCGTGTACGCTCATTGATCCGAAACAGCTTCCACTGTCGACCATGTAATAGAATTTCAAGTTGGAAATCTTCACCTGCAAAATATTTACCAACAATTACTAAAAACTATCAACAAACAAAAAAGAAATGATAAAATACTCAATAAATACTCAACTAACGTGTTCATCGAGTTTAAGAGCTGGATTATCATCAGTTAGAACTTTCATCAACAACGGAAGATCTTCAGAATAACGTCCAATTGGTCCAATTGCAAGATGTTTAAGGTAAACAGGATCTTCAGTGTAGGGAACATGCCCTTTCAGTTTGGTAACACCTAAAATCAAAAAATAATGACTATTATTTGAAATTAACATTCAATGGTTTGAAATTTTCAGACCTGTAGTTGGTTTATGACCGAAAATTCCACAAAATGCAGCTGGTAAACGAATTGATCCTGCAATATCTGATCCTATGCCACAAACGGATCCTGCTGAAGAAATTAAAGCTCCCTGAAACCAAAAAAATGAAATTAATTTGATGAAAAACATCAACAAAACAAATTTTAGTAAAAACATCAACAAAAACAAATTAAAATCTATTTAAGTTAAGTACTTCTCCTCCGGAAGATCCTCCAGGTGTATAAGAAACGTTGTAAGGATTATTCGTTCTTCCAGTGACCAAATTATTCGTCTCAGTGCTTAAACAATACTCTGGAGTCGTCGTTACACAAAGTGGAATTGCACCAGCTTCAATAACTCGTCGAACGCACTCTCCATGTTCTTCAGCTTTCATTCCAACTCTCTCCTTGGAACCAACGACCAAATTCATCCCTTTCAAGGACAACGATTCCTTCACAGTTAGAGGAACTCCAAGCAAAGGTTTCTGCGTTGCAAGCTCATCTTCAGAGAGCTTCGTTGTAGCCAGAAATTCATCAACTTCCTTGGCTTCTGCCAACGCATCGTTGTAACGTTCAGCAACAATTGCATTGATTACAGGATTCACTTCCTGTTGTCTTGTGATGAAGCATTTGACGACATCATAACAGCTCATCTAAAAAATAAATATTATTAAGTGTTATTATTAATGAAATAATTTACTCACTTTTTTCTGACGAATTTCACAGGCGATTTGTTTGGCACTTTTCCTGAAGAGTGGATCTTCAGTGCGTGGGATTTTCGACTTGGAGAATCCCCCGAAGAAGAGGTCCATGAATGCGGTGTATATGGAACCTACGAGGATCAAAAGGGCACAAAGTACACGGAATTGCACGCAGACGATGCCTTCGGTGATGCTGCAAGTAGAAAAATTAGATTTTTGATTAAATTCTATTAGAAATGTACCTGTTCATGATGTTGTAGTTGCTTCGTGGTGATCTAACAAATGTGAAATGCAACAGCACTGACAATCCGGAACAAACGGGCGAAGAAAGAAGGAAGGAATCGTAATTTCACTTGCGCAATCGACGCGATCGTTTTGAATGCAACTTTCTCGTTTGCCGTTGCAGTTTCCGATATATACTATCAATGCGAATGCAAAAATATGTATGAATGCCCGTAATTCGTCGTTTTGTTCGATATGATATTGGAATATGGAGATGCACGAGGTTGAACCTTATCTGAGCAGTCAACGACATGAAATGAATACAATTATTGTAAACAACCATCCATATTGCAATACATTGTCGTATAATTACGTGCGGCTATAATTTGCTAATTACCAAACATGCATTACTCGTTATTCAGGTATTTCGGTGGCGACCATCCGCCGAATGATGTCTCCATGAAGCGTGCGAAAGCGAAGCAAACGCGCTCATTGCGTCCTCGTGCAATCACCTATCACATAATATTTCCACATTAAAATTGCATCTCAATCAAACAACTTCTTAATTACCTGCATACCAATTGGTAAACCATTTTTATCCCGTCCAATGGGAATCACAGTAGACGCAAGATTTAGAACATTCACGATTGCCATGTAACATGTGTCCAAAATCCTGGAGTAAATATTCCCGTGAATGTGTGCAACATCCGGGACAGCGGGATAAAGCAAGACTCCATCTTCCCCGAGCAATTCCTCAACTTCCTGTTTCAATGCATCGAGTAGTTTCGCATTTCTATCCAGAGCATCATCAGTTATAATCATTCGGTAGAGAAAGTACAGGATTTTGAAGAGCATCAAATTGAAGATTACTCGACATGCACAGCAAAGTGCTCGAAGCATTTCCCAGCAGAGAGAGAAGTCCGGCTGGACGAGTTTGTCGTATATTCCCGGTTTGCTGATTAGTGCCAAGAAGGCGATGTCGAATTGGCTTTGAAGAAGTTTTATATTCGCCTGAAAATTCAAGTTTTGGCTACGTTTCAATGGTGCATAAAATGTTGGTGTATTACTGGTTGCCTACAGTGAACACCAGTATTTGATTAAATTTTATTGGATTTTGTTTGGAACTTACTTGTTTTGTATAAATCCCGTTGTCATCAAGATGTTGGATAACGGATTTCATTGCTTTGGTGATTTCCGGGTTCACACTGGATGTTGGGAAATTACTCCCACTTGAAAATTGATAATAAACACGAATTGCAGTTGGTTCGACCTAAAAAAAATAATTAATATTAAATTTGGAATGGTAATTTGCAAATTTTATACCTCTTGGAGCAATTTCAGTTCTTCAACTGTCTCCTGCGGGATCATGCATCGAAAAACCAATGGCAAATCAACGGCAAACCTCGTAATTGGACACAAAGACAATTCATTAACATCCCAGCTTGGAATGCTGTTTTCTGATGATGTTAAACCTCCCGTTGTTCGATGACCATAAACCCCACAATAATTTGGAGGTAATCTTCCAGAACCCACTAAATCCGAGCCGATCCCAATCAGGGATCCACAAGAAGCGATCAAGGCAGCCTAAAAAAAATAAAAAATGAGTTAAGCAATGTTCAACTAAAGTGATTTTTTGGATATTTTCAGATACCTCTCCTCCTGAAGAACCTCCGCAAGTCCTCCTTGTATCATAGGGATTCAGAGTTCTTCCCGTTGCATAATTGAACGTCTCCCAATTCATACACAACTCGGGCGTGTTCGTCACAGCGTAGACGATAGCTCCAGCTGCCTTCAACCATTTGACCGAAGCATTATCGACTGTAGCTCGTTTCTGGATCAAGCAGCTTCCAGCAGACCAGCTCATGCCAGCAACAGCCAAGGATTCCTTGACTGTGAGCGGGACTCCAAGTAGAGGATACTTCTGCCGAAGTTCCTCGACGCTGAGACCTCCCGTACGCACGAAATCGTCAGCATGCTCGGCCTCGTCGAGCGCCAGCTGGAAGCGCTCCTCGACGATGGCGTTCAGCACCAGGTCGACCTCCTTCGCTCTCTGAATATACTTCCCAACGACGTGCACGCTGCTGAGGCGCTGCTGGCGGATGTCTTCCGCGAGCCGCACGGCTGGCAGGAAGAAGACATCGTCGTGGACTGGTGGACAGCATCTTCGAGGCTTCAGGCGGAAGTAGAGCCACATTGGCAGGTGGAGCAAGGCCATTAGCTTGCTGGTGAGCCAGAGGGCGATGTGGACTGTACCACGATGCATTTTCTTGGCGACTGGCCGAATGCATCATTCGCAAATGCGCTCGCAAGGCCATTTGTCCGTTGGTGATTGCTCGCTGAATGCAGGTAACAGGTTAGTTTACTATGCATGAGATGTTGATGATGAAATGGAATACGATTACTTACTCAATTGCTCCATTTCGTCGGGACAAAGAGCATACTAGATCATACGACGGCTGCCTGATACGCCCGTCAATTGTTCTCACTGTTTATCACTTATTAAACTTGTTAAATATGTTAATTGCACCCGCGACTGTTTACGTTTGTAACGGCTGAAAATCTAACGAACATCTGATGTTTACCGTAGGCAATCCAGCATACACGACTTGGTGTTGAATGGGTTGCATAAACTAAATTCGGCGAATCGTTCAGCTTCGTTGCTCGTCGGCTCGGTTGCCTACAAGTGACGCCATAAATGTGCAAAATCATTCCGTTAATGTTCCTCTGATTCGAATAATTAGTGAAATTGAGTAATTAAGTAGTGAATATCCAGTGAATCGTATCCAGAGGCTCACAAACGGACAAGGTAAGCATGGATATATTAAGTTATGAATAGATCAATTGTTTTGCGTTGTAATATGTATTGGAAATTTTTATGCCGGTATAACCTCACTTTTTCAATACCGCTTCATCATTCTCAATTAAATGCACACACAATTATTGAATTACGCTTGGAATCATTGAGATTCCGAACGATACAGGAGGATGAAACTGAATGCTTGCAAATTTCATGTATAAGGGTGTATTGCGGGTGGCATACATTGAACATCTATATTCGCAAATTTAATCAGGCAAATTGGAGATATTTCAACATTTCATGATCGTAGAGCATATGCCACTGAAAGGTAATTTAAATAAAAGCATCGATGCGTGCTTTTGAGGTCATAGGTCATGGTGAACCAATTAACATTCGTTCATACGTTCATCCCATAAGTTTTATGAGCTTCTGGCTGGGTATTTCAATGCGTTGCACATTGTATGGAGTTCCCGTCTATCTGTCGGGAGAGCGGGGAACTAGATGTCTTGAATTATCAATGTTGGCTGGGGCGGTTCGCTTGGGGGCAAGGCACAGAGTATGAAATTGCGATGAGGACGAATAAAGGATGCTGAAGGACGGGCTGGAGTGGCGCACTTCTTCGGAGGATCCCGAAGGACGCGCCAAAGATCCTAACTAGGCGCCACTCGTACCAGGAGCACAGGAGGCGGCTGGAGGAATACGGAGGGGTTGCTGAATACGCAACGTCGCCGCCCACCAACTTCCAGCATGAAGTCGAGAGACCTGGGGGTCGGACAAGGACGCAGCATGCAAACGGTAAGAGTTGCACGAAGAAATGCGGACAAACATTCTAATTTCCATTCTTTTTGCAGCTTTTTGTCCGGCGATGCGGGGAAATCACATGGAGGAGGTTGGAGGCGGTTGGCGCCTGAAAGCTGACCACCCACGGAGACGACGGCGCCGACTTGTTGGATTCGCACATGCTCCACCCGATCCGCCGAGCGGGATCATAAGCGCACCGGAAGCAAATGAGCAAAATGCCCTCCGAAATGCGGCTGGAGCCGCCGACGCTGCTTCGACGTGGTGCGCTGCTTCCGGTCGACGCAACGCACACATCCAGGTCGTCGGTGGCGACGTGGGGGCGGCCACGATACATCGGACGGCTCTCAGCACTCCGTCGGCGGCGGAGGGCGGCTGCGGAAGCCGCCCTGACCCGAGACTCTCAGCACTCACGGAAAATTGAGTTCAGCGTATTTATTACCGCATCTATTCTATATTACATGTCGTTGGCGGCTGGATAACGATGCGCAGCATGCAACCCGACGGCCACCAGCCACCCCCACGGCCGGATGGTCGACTTAATTATTGTTTTCGCTGGCGTCCGCCAGCCCATTAACTAATTTGACGGCTAATTACTATTTTTTGGTTGAATTCAGCGACATTCAGCCGTATTCGCTGCGTCCGAAGGTGGCGATGACAAAATGGCTGCGTATCGAGCCGCCGCCGAGCGGAGTAATTAAACGTAATATCTAAAGTAGACGGTCACGTCGCGTGCGGAAACAAATAAACGTCAAACAGTTCGGCTTCCTTTTCTGGCCGACGTTCTCTCCGAGACTCGTTCTGTCTTGTCCACATCGAGTTTGGAGTTCCTGCTCGAGGCGATAGCGTCCCCCGTATCGCTGCAATCTGCGTGTACACCCCCCCACCACCTTCCAACGCTTTTGCCGCCTCCGTACGCCGACAAATGGAAATATAAAACCGAGAAAATAACGGATGACATTCAGGAGGCTCCTCTTTTCAACCCGAAGCACATGGGGGATGGAAATTACTCGGTGGAGACGTCGACTGCTCCCTCATACATACAGGATAATAAGCACAGAACTGCGCACAGGATAGCAAGGACGTTTGTTGAAGGGAAAAACAGGCGAGAAGCGTTCGGATGCTCATGTTTTGTATTGCGTGTTTGGAGCGTCCTGAAGGAGGAGACCTGGAGGATGGGAGCTGGCGATGAGGAGGAGGATGAATGGTGGGGGTGGATGAAGGAAGGACACTCGTGGTTATAAATCTGCCGCCGAGGAAAACAGGGAAGCAGAAGAAAAGCGTCGATTGCTGCAATGAACCTGCTTTTCCAACGAACTTGTTGGAAGTTTATGATATTTATTTGGTTGGTTTTCTTCTTTTCTTCTTATTATCCACGTTTTATGAGGGATTCGCTTATTATCTGAGGACAATTCTTTGTATCGCAAGCGACAATGTTTTCCAAATCGTTTTTTTTTATATCTTTTTTTTGTCTTGATATCGTAGGACTTGGAAATATTGTTTTTGTTGTAAATTTTAAATTGTTTATCGATTAATCAACGATAATTTCAATGTATCAACAATGATACAATGATCGATATATCGATTTTGCATGGAAGAACAATAATTAAGCACCAAAATGGGATGAAATCGAAAAAAGGGAACGTGCTAATGACTAAATGCACCGAAAAGATGACATCCGTCAGGCCAGCATTTACAAACCCTGGATTGGGAGGTTCAGGGTTCACCTCTCTGGACGCCTGATACGACCACACGGGGCGAATTCCCGGAACGATCGCGCCCGACGTCGGCCGAACGCCGGCCGGCGCGTATTGATTCAAGCGAGTCAACAAATGAAGAAGTGTTGCCTGCCGCCCCCGCACTTCACCCCTTCCGGCCCTCGCGCCGCTTCCAGGGGGTTGATATTTGCAGGAATGTTCCACACACTCGCAAACAGGACGACAACGATGCCAAAACGACCACCCCCGATGGCTCCTCGCCCCCAACCCTGGAGAAGGGTTGTTTTTCCGCCATCTTCGGCAGTACGAACGACAAGGATGGGGCGCGCAAGGTGGAGGGGATGGATTGGGACGCGTGCAGGATGTGTGTCTATTCCGGAATTGTTGCACTGACAGTGCAAGAAACTGGAAGACGGAGTGAGACCCGAAATGGGCGCAGGGTTTCGGGGCATTGAGGGGGGACGTTATGCGGTGCAACTGTGCAAGAAGTTTCAACTGTGTGCTTGGGGTTGCGAACAAAGAACTGCATTGTGCATTCGATGCCCCCCAACCTCCACCCTCCACCGCCACCAACATTGCGTTCAATGGGGGATGCAGAAAAATAAGAATATCCATGGCACGAGAATGCCAAGCAAGGAAAATGGGGGGATAGGGTATTGTTTTACTAAAAATAGGTTCTTGGAAAGGTTTCTGTATATGATTCAGGTAAAACTGAAGGTTTTCTCTGTTTAAAAATTCCAAAAAATTTAAAAGGGATGAAGTTCACGACATGTTGACCAATATTTAGTATTTTTTTGAAAATTTCTAAAGGTGATTTTGGTAAATTTAAAGTTTTTAAATGTAATTTCAATGATGAGAGTTTTTACAAAGTGGAAAGAAGGAAACTTTTTAATTTTTGGAGGAAATAGTCTAAAAGTAAAGGAGACTACAGATGAAACAAAAAATATTGCTTGAAATTTGAATTTAAATTTGGAGATTATAAAGGTCGCTATAAACGCTCAGATATAACTGTGCATCTGAGGGTACTTTACAAACAAATGAAATCAAAAACTTGATAAATCAATGATATTCTCAGATAATTTCAAATGTTAAAATTTCAAATTCAAAATTTTCCTACAAATTGTAGATTTTCACAACTTATTTTCAAAAAAAATTTCCCAGAAATCTTGTCAATTTTAATCATCTATCACTCAGTCATTAAAAACCACATAAAACACTCTCAACTCGTGAAAATTTACACGATGTTTTGATTTCCTCGCTATAGCGACTCACATTTTTCTCCGCACGCACATTTTACGAGCGAGAAAATCACTAATCGTTCGCTCTCGGCCTTCTGCGCGTTTACACAAGGGCAATATTTTTAAGTTTCGATTTGCTTGCGGGCGGCTGCAATTTGTTTGGTTTTCGCGCGCAAATTATGATTTGTTTATTTGGCCGTGCGCGGTTTTCTGCGATTCCCGCAATCGAAGTTGTTCGTCGATCGTTGATCGATTCCCACTTTCTGAGGAGGCGGAGGAGGAGGGCAGGAAGAAGAGTGGTGCACCTCGAAATATTTTCTCGTTTCGCGATCGAGTGAACGAGTGACTGATGGGCGGCGGTGGCGGTGGCGCTGTCTATAAAACACTCGGAAAATGCGTTGACTAAATTTAGACATTCTATTATTAAATTGACGCTTATAGCTTCAATGAATGCAGAAGATGGGAGTGATGTGGGTACAAAGAATGCGATTTTGATGGGGATTTGTTTCTTTGGTTTGGCCTAAGGACTTATTTTATGGGAAATGACAATTAATTGTTAAAATGGTTGAATTTTAAAAAGAATCGTCTTGAAGAACATTAAATTTCATAGAAAAATAATTTCTGGATGTAATGATCTTAAAGAATTTTAGAATTTTTGCAGGAAAATCCAAAAATTTTCAAAGAATATTTTTTGATACTTAAATTTTAAGTATTTGATAGTTAAAAAATTGTTTTTCTTTCAAAAAATCTTTAGGTTTTTGGATTTTTTATTCCAGAAATAACAAGTAGTTTTTTAGTGATTCAATTTCACTAAATTGAAAAGAGAATAATAATTTCTGGGAGAATTTTAAAATTTGTGTAGAAAAATTCAAAAAAATTCAAGGAAAATTTATTGATACTTAAATTTTTACTTCATTATATTTCAATATTAGTTTTTCTTTCAAATGATTTTTAATCATCAATTATTTTATTATAAAATTCAGTAGGAACAAAAAATTAACTGAAAACTTTCTTATTGGTGTATAAAAAATTTATGAATTTAATTGGAAATCATGATAACAATGAAGAAATTCAAATAATTCTACGAAAATACTTTGCAAATTATTTTTATCTTGAAAATTTTTCAAAAAATATTTGTTGCTTTTATCACAAATCTTAAATTTTCAGTCCTTTTGCTCTTTTTCATTTTTTTTTTCAATTTTATCGTCATTAAATTCAAAAAGGATAAAAATTTATTCAAAATGTTCTTATTCATTTAGAAATTCTATGAAAAAAAGAAAAAATGCAGGAGTTTAATTGATAATTAACAATGAAAAAAATCAAGTTTTCATAAGAAAATAATTTCTCAAGTTTATAGAACTTTTAGTTTTTTAAGTTTCAAACTTTTCAAAGAATCTTTAGTGATACTTTATCAAAATATTTCTCAAAGAATTTAGTTCCAATTAGCTAGCTTTTTTTTATAATTTGAAATCTTAATTATCACTTTAATCATTCTAAAGTTTAATAAGGACAAAAATATTTTTTTCAGTTGAAATTCGATGAATGAATATTAAAATTTAATTGAAATCTAGAAAGTTGACTCTTGAAAATAATATTATTAAAGATAATCAAGTCTTTTTTAGAAAGAGTTATCTTAAAATTCATAGGACTCAAAATTCTCTATAATTTTAAGAAATGATAAAAGTTTATCTGTATAAAATTGGGTAAAAGTCAATATTTAATTGACAACGAGGATAATAATTTACAAAATCATTTTTTTTGTGAAATTTTATCAGGATTCAAGATTTTTTATAATATCAGACAATAAGAAAGATTTTAAAGAATTTTTATTATTATTATTTTAATATTCTAAGAGAACAATATTTCTGTAAAATGATCTCTAACTAAAAATTTCATCACTATAAAATTCTCTAAAGAGAATTTCTTCATTTAGAAACTTCTAGAATAAATCGTATTGAAACTAGCAAATGGATTAGAAAAATATTGACAGATTTTCGGTGCGCATGGAAGCCGAAAATAACAAGAAATATTAATAAACCAGTTACCAATCGTGCGCATATTTCGAAACCAGACGAACGAACTAGTGAAACCAATGAGCCATCTCGAGCTTTCGAAGCTTTGAAAGCACAAATAACGTACTCAGCAACGAAGCGATACAAACATGATCGACATGGATCCACGAACCGATCGCATCGCATCGCATCGGGGATCGAAGCAAATCTATAAATACAATTAGGTTAATTTTAACCTCATTTGCACTCGACTGGCGCGCATGTTCCAGCTATTTGTATTTAATAAACACACGCACAAATGAAATGTAGAAACGAAAGCGACTATTTGTAGCGAAACGAGAAATGAGAAATGAGTCTTCGATTTTTCCGATAATCGATCGATTTTGTAGTCGTGTTTCGATATGTTGCGAATTTGTCGAGCGAATCGAATCAAAATCCTGTTTGCGTTCAATTATCTAGTAGGTGTTAGTCGATGAAGTATTTAGTATCTGACATTTAGTGCTGGTTTGGTAGACTATCATGTCTGGAGTCCTGTAGGATAATGAAATTATTGAGGATACTTCAAAGCTTCCTATGTGACTAAAATATGTCTGATAATTTCTGGAAGATATAATTTTTGATCTTTGAACTTTTGAAATTAATAGGATCATGAAAGGATAATTTTTAAAATTAGTTCGAAAATTTTCTAGATACCAAAAAATTTAAGCTTGAGATGACTTCTGAGAAATTTTGAAGATTTAAACTGTTATTGGTAAAAATTACAGATTGTGATCAAAGAATTTTGATGATTTTGTTTGTAGATTTAATCAAAAATTAAACAAAAATAAGACATTTTGAAAAATGATATCTAAAAAATCGATAAAGCTTCAAAATATTTAAAGATTTTAAACCGTTATTGATAAAAATTGCAAATTGGGATCAAAGAATTTTGAAGATTTTGTTTGTAGATTCAAAACTTAAACAAAAATAAGATATTTTGAAAAATTATATTTAACAAATCGATAAAACTTGAGATATCTAAGAAAATTTTGAAAATTTTAAACTGTTATTGATAAAAATTGCAAATTGGGATCAAAAAATCTTGGTGATTTTGTTTTTGGATTCAAAAAATAAGACATTTTGAAAAATGTTATCTAAAAAATCGATAAAGCTTAAGATATCTAAGAAAATTTGAAGATTTAAACTGTTTAAACAAAGAATCTTGATGATTTTGTTTGCAAATTCAAAAATCAAGACACGACAAAACAAGACAATTTGAAAAATGATATTTAACAAATCGATAAATTTATCAATAACACTGAAAGAACAAACTTTAGACACCTGAACATTCTTCCTCTTTGAGCAACTTTCACCTTCATTTCTTGTTGACTGACGCAATCGAAATTCTTGCGCCCACGGAATTACGTAATGAGTCAAGCTTCCAAATTCCAAATCGAATTTAACAAACAATCAAACAAAGAAGTTAAAACTTAAGACTTAAGTCAAAAAACTAACGATGAAATTTTCGGGTTTTCTGGAAGGTACTGGCGATAATAGACATTTTATAAGGGTTTGGGTTTCTGGAGAGGGTTCCAGACGGCTTACACATGAGGAAGGAGGACTTGGAGAGGGGGAAACGTCCATGACACTTGGCGCATTGTTTATGGCAGCACTGGTCAGTAATTACAACAATGTTATGCACCGCATTAATTATCCAAAATGTTGGTGTGTTCGAATGGGGACTGGGAATATTCTGGCTGAAAACTAAATATTTGGCGTGAAGTATTGTCGAGTAATTTTCCGAAAATGTTGCTCATTTGGCACGTGATACTCTCTGAAAATAATTTTATTGTTTCACGACATTAAGTTTGAATTTTCAAAAAATTACAATTTGTTATAATGTTTGTAGAGCCAATATATTTTTTTGAGTTTCTCGTGAAAAATATCTCTCTAGGCTCTCTAGACTTTAATGAGATACATTTTTTCTTTGAAAATTTTCAAAAATTTTCAATATCCAATCCTTAGATTTTTTCAAAAAAAACTTTAAATCGCTATAAGTTTTGTTCTAATATATTTTTTTGAGTTTTTCGTGAAAAATATCTCTTTAGGCTCTCTAGACTTTAATGAGACAATTTATTTTTTGAAAATTTTCAAAAATTTTCAATATTCAATCCTTAGATTTTTTTCAAAAAAATTTTAAATCGCTATAACTTTTATTCTAATATATTTTTTTGAGTTTTTCGTGAAAAATATCTCTCTAGGCTCTCTAGACTTTAATGAGACAATTTTTTTCTTTGAAAATTTTTAAAAACTTTCAATATCCTCTTAGATTTTTTCAAAAAAACTTTAAATCGCTATAACTTTTGTTTTTATATTTTTTTTTTTGAGTTTTTCGTGAAAAATATCTCTCTAGGCTTTCTAGACTTTAATGAGACAATTTATTTTTTGAAAATTTTCAAAAATTTTCAATATCCAATCCTTAGTTTTTTTTTCAAAAAAACTTTAAATCACTATAACTTTTGTTCTAGTATATTTTTTTGAGTTTCTCGTGAAAAATATCTCTCTAGACTCTTTAGATTTTAATGAGACGATTTTTTCTTTGAAAATTTTCAAAATTTAAAAAAAAAAAACTTTAAATCACTATAACATTTGTTCTAATAAAGCTACAGACCTGATGAAACTTTTCTTGGCAAATATGGTCAAATAAGAATTCTAGAAACATCCTTCTCCTTCTTGAATCTTCTTCTTACACGCCAGAAAACGGCCACCCGCCATGCAGATCGACCTTGAGAACACCTCGATACACCGATTACACGTATTCTTAAGCTACATATGTCACGTTCCTTACACGACAACGGCAGCAACCGAAGACGACGACGACGACGACGACGACGTCCTCGCTTCCTCCGAGGAGCTTCTTCTTCAGCTCTTCTCGTCGCGAAGAAGCGAAGCATTCCTCCCAGCGCGCGGTGTGTAATTGCGTGCGGATTGAACATGCGCAATATATAAGCGCGACAATGCGGAGCTCGGAGCGGCGCAAAAAGAATTGAAGGAAAAGGGAGCAAAACGAAGAGTTTGTTAGAGGACAGACACAAGAAATCAACTAGACTGCGGAATAAGGTTGAAGATCGGGGGATAAAAAGTCAGTAGGATTGTGGGATTGAGGTATTGGTAACTGACAAATGATCCGAGAGAGGTCCTTCAATGATCAGAAGTGACTTAAGTCTTCAACCCAAAAAAAATCATTATTTATGATCAATATTTCTAAAAAAAAAAAAAATCTCAACGACCTTAAGTAAAAGAAAATTCTCTATGTAAGATGGTGTCAAAAGTGACTTAAGTCTTCAATCCAAAAAATCATCTTCAAAGGGTGAAACCATTATTTGAAAAAAAAAACAAAGGTATCAAGGTAGTAAACACTCATAAGTGATCTAAAATAGAAAATTCTTCGGTATTCTTCGAGAAATAAGTGAAAAACGTCGACGCATGCGCGGAATTTACACCGCTTCGTATTGATGTATCGGATGGACACAAATAAATGAAATCAACCGCGAAGACGAACGAAAAAAAAAGAGCGTTTATAATAAGACTAAGACTGGTTTTAGTAGATTTACTAACTGGTGTAGTCGCCCGCGGTGGAGCTTCGCACGACAAGTATTTGTTGTTGCTGTTGTTGCTGTTGTTGGTTGTTGTTGGTTTGTTGCAAGCGAGGCGAATGCGTCTGCAAGTGCGCACACACTCGATTGAAAAATTAAGCTGCTAAGGAGCTGGGTGCGCACCCGCTGATTTATGTACCAATGCTCGTACAAACATTTATACCTTTTTCTCTGGATGCGCAAGTCTTTCTTCTTCTTCGGCTTTGGCTTCGGTTGCGACTTCAAGTTCTTCGCTTTCTGGTCGACGGACGTAGAGCGTGCAATGTCTTTTTCTTGGGATGCGAACGTGAAGTGCTCATCTAAAGTCACAAGTTACATACCCAAGGTTTAAGAACTAATAGTTTTTTGATGGTGACTTTGAAATGTTCTAGAATGTTCTAAAAGTTGAAATCATCCCAAAGTTATAGTTTACATTTCTTGAAAGAGGAGACATTTTTTAATTGATTTTAATTTAGGTACCATGTGATGTCATTGCATTTCCGGTTTAAAAATTTATTTTTGAAAGCAAACTTCATTAATTTTCGATATTTATATTTCAAACTTTTTGTTTCAAGTTTTCACTCATAGCTTCAAAACTTGACTAGTTACTAATTTCTGGTTAAAAAATTTTGAAAGATGATTAAATTTCCTTTTAAAAGATGTATTACATGTTATGGTACCATTTCCGGAAGTTTGATAGTTTACCATCTAAATTGAACTTTAATTTATTGTTAATTTAACATGAAATTTTTGAAATTTTCAATCATAACTTTCTAACTAGATATGAAACATAATTTTCAGTTGGAACTTTTTCAAAGAAGACGAAATTTCCTTTTAAAAAATCTATGACATGTCTTTATAATTTTTCCGGAAATTTTCAAAGATGCCTTTTAAATTGAATTACAAGTCATCATGAATTTCAAAGTCTAAGAATTATTTGAAATTTTCAGTAATAACTTCAAAAATAAATTATCAATTAACTCCCAGTAAATATTATTGAAAAGAGTATTAAATTTACTTTTAAAAAACATATCACATGATATTATTTCACTTCCGGAAATTTGATAATTTTCGAACTAAATATCAATCAATTAATTATTTGAAATTTTTAATTTTGCAAAGTAGAATAATTTCATATGTCATATTTTCATTACCGGAAATAAGGGATTTCCCATTTGCAACCCGCCATTGCTTTGAAACGTCTGGAATTTTCACCCTGCGGAAAAAGCAGCTGTACTGAAAAAAAAAGAAAGGAAACCCGGGGAAAAGACGGAAAAATACTCAATGTATGCGGGCATCACGCGACTGTTATATGCGCTGAATACAAATATTATTTCCTGTGAAAATCGATGCGCCAAGTTTTCCCGGCGAGAGGGAATAAAACACCCCCCGAAAGGGTGTAACTGAACAGTTTTCCCGAGTGGGAAAATGTAAGCCAACCGAGTTGAACCGATCCAGTAGAAGAAACTTGCTATGTAAAGTTTTTTTTTCAATTTTTAATGGTTTTGTAAATTTAATTTTTATTGGTAGTTCTAGATTTTTCAGTTAAAGTTCATTGACATTTAGTTATTATCCTTGAGCAATGAAAATCTCTTTGTTTTCTTAGTCTATCCTGAAAACGATATCAAATTCTGATTCTGATTCCAACCGGAAGTTGAAACTTTAATCCCTGAAAAGTAATTTTAAATTTCCAAAATTTATTATCTAATCTTTTGAAAAATTTTCCATCTTAATTTGTGACTAATTCATAATTTATAATCAACTGATTTTAATTCGCCAAAAAAAAGAGTACATTAAAATGTCCTGTGGTTGACCGGAAATGGTTGACTTTATTCAAATCATGTCCTGATGGCAGGATTACGCCTCGGCTTTTACGCTTATTACATTTGCATAACGCTCTTCAACTTCTTCCTTGTCGTTCACATCTCTTTCATCAAAATTTCCACGCAAATAATTTTCCAAATCAAAATTTCCACGTTTTTTTTTTCGAAATATTATAATTGACTGATTTTGAGTAGTAAAAGTGGATCATTGTTATCTGACCTCTTGAAGATGGAGGGGGTAATGTCGAGTGTTAATTGGATAATGATGAATTCATTGACAAAGAATGGACGAATCCTTAAAAGTCGTTTAAATCGTTCAAGTGCGTTTTGTATTTGATGAGTTTCCAGGAGATGATTAGGATGATGATGGGATATCGTAAGGTGGAGCTGCTGATGAGTCGGCAGATGGCGCTAATAAATTCGAGCCCAATGGTGACAGAATGATTGATTAGTATTTTCAAATGATAGGGATGCTTCCTGGAGAGGGCTTGTTTATTCCTGACAGTTCTAGGTTCTAATTCTGGAATGATCTGATTGTATTTTGAGTCATCTATGATAGGGGTCAAATCAAATGACGGTCAAATTTTGGTTCAAAGTCATTTGGGGGATAATCCAGAACCGGAAATGTTAGTTTTGAATTTTCAAATATTCCAGATCATTTTTGATCTGTCATTTCTTCTAAACCATTGGATCAATTAGTTTCAAACTTATCAAGTTTGTAGTCACTTCATTGATCTTTAAAATGATCTATGACCCTACTTTAAAATTCCACAGGAAGTCCAAAACCCATGACTTAAATAATCCTGTAGGAAATATCTTTGTTACTTTTTTCAAATAGATCAATTTTGATCCATCACAACTTTCAAACTTCTAGGTCAAATCAGTTCAAACTTATACACATTAACGTTACTTAACTGATCTTTAAAATGATCCATGGTCCTATTTAATAATCCTTCTGAATATTTAACAGGAAGCAAAGAAAATCCATGACCCCAATTAAAAACCTTCAAAAAAACATATTTTTTTTAAATCACTGTAACTTCAAAACTCTTGGGTCAAATAAATTCCAACTTATACAGATTAACGTCACTTAACTGATCTTTAAAATGACCCATGGTCCCATTTAATAATTCTTCGGGAAATTTAACAGGAAACAAAAAATCCATGACTCCAATTAAAAACCTTCAAGAAAATATATTTTTTTTAAATCTCTATAACTTCAAAACTCTTGGGTCAAATAGATTCCAACTTCTACAGATTAACGTCACTTAACTGATCTTTAAAATGACCCATGGTCCCATTTAATAATCCTACTGGAAATTTAACAGGAAGCACAAAACCCATGACCCCAATTAATAACCTTCAAAAAACAAAATTTTTTTGAATCGCTATATCTTCCAAACCCTTGGGTCAATTCGCTTCAAACTTTCACAATTTACACCCACAAAAAGGATCTTCAAAATGACCCATGACCCCATTGAATAATCCTTTGGGAAAATTTAAATTTAAAACCTCAAGTTGTTAGGAACTTGTTGATGGATTTTCTTCAGGTAAAAATGACTTGTATCAATCTCCCCCGTCATGGTCCATCCCTGACATGGTCCTGAATGCTCCTGCATACTCCCGAATGTTTGGGCAAGCTGACAGGGACATTGTCCCTGATTATTATTCGGTAACACAGCGCGATACTCGGCGCGCTCGTCGCATAGATCTATAGAGATATGTCCTGATAATTGGTTTTGCATGTATGCGGGCATGCGTGTCCATGTAGCGTCCCGTTACACGAGCCGACCCAGGATAGGACCCACCAGGATCGGCAGGGATACGTGTGTGACCGAGGGTGTCCACACCGGACTGCCATATTGATTAAATGTCATCCGGCTCTTCACGCCCGATTTACCATCTACTCGCCAGCACAAGCACTCCCTATCCCTTATCCCGTATCCCGTATCCTTCCCCCACTACCATCACAATCACACAACCACACACAACTCCATTCACTTTGCTAATAACGTACACGTGAATACCTGGTTGGAATTATATCCAGGATAATCCACTCGGAGATTTTTTGGATTATCCCTTTCTGGAACACCCTGTAACTTAATGCGTATGTGTATGGGTGAATGCAAACAGGAATACGCAATAAATGCGCAAATCAAAACCGATCCGGGTAAACAACAACAACAGGCGGGACTTCATCGGGAGGATACGCCAATGTGTGTGTATCAATATCATGATATCCCATCATCATTCGGGAACGGCTGCCCCGCGTATGCATGCGTTCCTGTTTATGAATTGATACACGCTGGACGCGCGCGCGCGATAAATTGCGCGTCCGAATTGAACAACGTCCTAATTTATTATTTAGCGTTTCGGCGTTAATTTCGGGAACACGTTGGGCACTTCCCTCGGGAGCATAACAACAATATGCGCCCTATCCTCCATACTCGTAGTCTGTTTGTATTCACCCTTCCATTGGGATCATACAGTTATTATCCTTATGGTTCAATTTCAGTTCTATTTGTAGTGTTTTTGTTTTCTAAAATTGTTGTTATTCCTGGAAGAAATCTTTATTTTTCTTTTTTTTCGGGATGCGTTGTTGAATAATGGTCAATTAGGTTTATAACTTTTTGGAGTTTTACACTTTGAAAATCTTCAGAAAATTTTTGAAATTTGATAATTGAAAATTTCTAAGTTCTTCCTGAAGGATTTAAACACATTGTATCCTCCATTGTACAGCACTTAACTTGTGCCGCCCTCGAAGGATCAGCAACCTTCCCCCACTCCTCCTCCTCAATCCTCCACGTTACGTTTGTTAACTCTTCGTCTGCGTCCTTCTTCGCATCGCGTCTTCATCTTTATCCTTGCTGGTCCTCGTCGCTGCGAGCGCCATCTTTGTTTTACTCGATGGCCATGGTGAAGGTGGTGGGTGGTTCGGGGTGAGTTTACGATGTCGGAGGGTTAAGCTTAATGGAAGGAGCACATTACTGGAATAACTTTCGGTTGTGCGCCCGCCGCGCGCGAAGTGCAACAACTATACAACTTGCCATCGAGTCCTGCCGACTTCGAACCAGATAGAATGGGTTCGAGGACGACTACCACCACCTCCACCAACCACCACCACCAATACCATCACCGCCATCGCCTTCGTCATGGCTGGCATACATTAGGTGGTTGGAAGGAAACTATCAGGAAACGTGCCGAGGACGAACAGGACGAAGGGGACGAAGGAGTGTAATGGTGGCTGGGGTCGCCTTGTAAAACTATATTAAGATTTTAACTATTGATAAGTCTTCGTTGCCCATTAAACTCTCCGGGCGTGGGTGGGTCGTTGGTTGGTGGTTCCATTTTTTGCTGGAAAGGTTCGAATTTTGAATTTGTACAAAGAAAAGTTATCCTTTGAAAATATTTTTGGCTTTTTTTTATTTAAATCATATCTGGGTATCTGAGATTTCAAAAATGAAAGATAGGAGGCTTTTCAAATTTGGTTCAATTTTCTATGAGATCAAATTTGGAAATTTCTCAAAAAAGTGATTTCATTGTATTTAAACTTATAAAATAAATTGCAAAATTTAACCTTTGTATTTTGGAAATTTGGAACTTAGAAAGTTGTCCTTTGAATGTATTTTTGGAATTTTAAGTGATTTCTTGGAAAATATCAGAGATTTCAAATCGTTGGGATCGGAAACTCTTCAAAATTGGTTCTCAAAATCAGTTTAAGAAGTCAAATTTAGAAACTTGTCCAAAAAAGGGATTTCATTGTATTTAAATTTGCAATTTTCAAACTTAATTCTGATTTAAGGTTTTACGTTTTGAATTTGGAACAAAAAAGCTGTATTTTATTTAATTTTTAAGTGATATCTTAGAAATTCTAAGATTTTAAAATGAGGAGATATTTTCAAAAGTTTTTGAAAATTAAAATTAAGTTTTAAAAACAAATTTTTATCTTTGATGAAAATTTGATGACAAATTTATTTTTATTTTTTGTTTGTTTAATTAATAATATGATATCTTTGAAATTTTGCAAAATATTAATTTTCTTTTATTTCTTTTCAGGAGAACTTTCAAAAGTGCGGTAAATTTTCAAAGTGCGGTGAATCTGAACGAGAAATCTACAAGATTTAAGGTTAGTTTTTTGAAATTATCTTCTTTGGTTTTATTTGCCATTGAATATTTTCTTGGGAAACTGGATTATTTAATTTGTGTCTCTAAAAATTTAAAAATACAAAACTAGCAGGAAATATTTTAGAGAAACTATAAGAGAAATGAAAATAGTTTTAAAAAATTAAATAATATTTTAAAATACAATTCTGAAAAAAAGGATTTTTAACATTTTTGAATACCAATTAATTGATCAATTTATATCTCTACAAATGATAATCATTGAGGTATAATTTCAACAAAGTTTGAAAAAGTTTTGGTATTGAATAATTTTTTGATCTTGAATGGAAAACTAAAAAGAAAAAATTGTGCAAAAGTAGTTACCAAAAAATATTTTCAACAAACACTAAGAAAATTTATATAATTTGAGGTCTTGAAATTCTGGGTCATTTTTTGAGTAAAATTCTCAAATAAATTTCCTTTTCCATGGAAAATTTTACCGATTTTTCCGAGTACCAACAATCAAAAATCTACAAACAACAACAACAAAAAATAAATGGTCACACATATGAAACCAAACTGTATTCCAAACTGGTATTGGTTCAGCACTGCGCCATCATGAACAACAAATGAATACAATCAGAACGCAAAAATCGGAACTACCGAACGAACGCAAATTGGCGAACCGTCGTCGTCATCGTGTGCACGCTTATAAACACCGCGGATGCGTTATGAAATAATAAATCGGGCAGGTTCAATAACCGCGCGCGCATTCGCGAATTGTGCGCACATGAGAGAGCGGGCAAATGCGGCAAAATGCACCAGAACCGGCACAAAACACGAGAAACACGGCGAAATTGTGGTATCGGGTCCAAGAAGAAGGTGCTCAATGCTCACCATGAACACTCTACACTCTGGATCTTCAAAATATAGAGTCGTAAAAAGTTTCCAAAATTCCATCCAACTTCATTTCACTTCTTTTCATTTTTAATCGGTTACTAATGGATAGGTAGTTGCATTAGTGGAAGAAAGATGGGGAGATTTTTCCTGTAGGTAGTCCTTGTCGCACTTATTGACTGCCACGTCAGCAGCGACCAATCAGAAGCTGGTAACACAGTTGGAGTTATCCACGGTGTATTTGAGATATAATCGAGTGCGTTGTTTGCTTGTTTGTTGCATTTTCGATGCGCCACGTCCGTAACCATAACAACAACAAGAAACAAAATCAACAATGAAGTCAGAATGGTTCCGGAAACGGAAAGTAGGAAATCAGGATAGGAACACACAAATTTAGTTGTCTGAAAATTTAAAAAATTTTAAAGTTTCGGGAACAGATTGTAGATTTAATTGGATTGATTTCATTTAAATGTTTCGGGAATGAGGTGGCAACGTGCAAACGGGGAAATGTTGCGCAACAGGAATTAATGAGCTGGTTTCATTGGATCAATGCTTCAATAATCGTTATTCTAGTAAATGGAATTAATCCTGATTTCATTTGATTTAATTAATTATTTTTGGATCATTTGCTCAGTATTGGTATTTAAATGTTTATGTTTTTGGAACTTTTGGTACTTCAACTGATTCAACCCTGTAGACTTTTAAATATTTTTCCATGGTTTTTGAAGTTTTGGGACTTCAAGTAAGAAATTAATATCAAAATCCAAAATCAGAATCATTTTCTGAACTGGTTTCAACTCTGGAAAATTGTTGAACTCCAATGGTTCCAACTGGAACCATTTGACCTTTCAACACTTTCCAAGGTCATTCATTGAAACTTCTTGTAGAATCACATCCCAAATGATTTCTAATTTGCTGAAATTTTTTTGAAAACTGGGAATAATTTTCAATTTTGGGTTCCATCTTGGAACACCTTGTATACAGGAAGCATCGTTTGACTGTTCAACATGTAGACGTTCCGGAGGATTCCACCGCGCGCGTCTTTATCCTCTCGGCGTTCAGTGTGCCCGGTTGTTACGCTTTTGTGCGCCGTTCCCGTTCTCGTTCCCGTTCCACTCTCTGGAGCACAGGTTGAGGGTTGTGTGTGTGTGTGTGTGGGTGGTGGCAACCCACTGCGCACCAGTCCATCCATATCCCCGAGGTCTTTCAGCAGGCTTTATGCACTCCACTCGACGCGGCCAACACGGCACGAACGCACAGAGACGTACTAAAACGCTAACTGCTCACAGGGTGATGTCAATTCGAATCTGGAGATCCCATCAAGTTTATCCCTTGGAACACAAAAAAAATGTTTGTCATGATGAATTTTTAATCTCCACTTCGCTAATTGATCCGGGAGAAGTTCTGAAGTGATGAGGTTAGGATCCTAGAGGGCGCTTTGATAGAACAAAGCTGTGTGTGGTTTGCAATGCAATGGGTTTTGGGCATTATCAATCGAACGTCTGGGGTGCAATCTTGATATCAGCCCGGTTGGCTCCTGGAATGGTCGTCGGTGATGGCGGCCATGATGGTGGTGGTGGTGGTGCTGGTGGTGGCGGTGGTGGTATCGATCAGGAGCAAGTTGGAGTGACGCGCCCGCGCCAAACGCCTCGGGGCCTCGGGTGGTGAGGAGTTTTCGGATGTCCCGAAGGGTTGGCGTGACCTGCAACGCTATCCCTTATCCTCCCATCCCAACTCAATGATTCGGCAACCCGTCGTCCTTGCTGGCGTTCACCTCACCTAATTAAAGGTCGGCCCCTCGATGCGACGAGATGAGAGGACCCGAAAACAAGTCCAGACGAGTCGAAGGTTCCAAGTTGCTACCGGTCTTCTAGATGGCGCCACTATAGAACGGGGTGGTGTATGTAATCCGGAAAGATCCGGAAATATGGCGTTCGCAAAAAAAGAGGAGGGGGGTGGTAGCGCTAGGTGGCGCCGGCGCCGCCATCGCCGCCAATTCCAACGCAAATCAACTCTATTATTATCGCATCGACACTACCATTACGCGTCCTAATTTCAATCTGTTCCATTCTCTTCTTCGTGTTTACTCGGTACAACCTCGAAGAACTTTTCGTACGACAAACAAAATCAGGGGATTCCCCCCACAGAACCCCTGATTAGTTTCCCTTGGATAGATTTGCATCTAAAATACTAATTTCCTGAACCTTTGCATCGTTTAGGTCGTTGTTCAGCTTTCGGCCAACAGGTTGCGCCCCCGAAATCTATTGCCTCATTAATTCCCATTAACCACCGCCAAGTTTCCCATGGTTGGTCGCGCCATGGTTCCAATTGAAGGGGGCTCATTCGCGACCATTGTTGCATCCATACGGGATCGAGGGGTGCGCAGATTGGGACGATGGGAAGAGTTGACATGTTGTTGGTGGTACATGGGGATGCAACACCATGGATGCATGTGTGTTGTGGGTTATGAGGGTTGCCAGCCCTAAATCATCTGCTCGTCGTCATTCGGCAGCTGGCTGAGCGACGTTCGGTCGTCATGACGCATCACAAATATGATTTTTTTCTGGAAGGAAGGAAATTTTCTGGGTGAATCATCTCTGGAACCAGTTGGAACCAAATTTTGCTAGACGCCTGATTCCGGATAGCATCATTCTGCAGAAAATTACAATGCAATGCCTTTGGGTTCAAAGACAACAGTAGAAAATTGATTTTTCAAATTTGGGAATTTTTGTTCTAAAAATTTGCAAAAATTTTATATCTTCGGAACTAGTTCACCGAATTTAATGATTCCAATGACAGTTTTCATATTTTTTGGAAATAATAAGAATGGTTCTAGTCCTCAACCCATAGCGGAACCGGAAATATCCGAAATTGAGAGTTTAGGTTCCAAAAGTGCAAAATTTCAATTTTTTCTAATTTGAATACGTATAGATTCCAAATTACTGAACCGATTAGAACCAAATTTTCTTGGATTATGGATCTTGATGAGTACTTTTAAAAAATATATAACATAACGCCCTTTTGTCAATAAAAACAGCAGATATTTAGTTGGAAACAAAATCTTTAAGAAAGTTTTGTAATTTTCTCAAATTCAAAAATTTTATATTTTTGAAAGTTCTGAACCGATTTGAATAATTTCAACGACATTTTTTATATTTTCTTAGAAAAAATAACAATGGCTATAGTTAACAGTCGATACCGGAACCGGAAATACTTAAATTAAAGATGAGATATCGAAGGAATTAAAATTTTAGCATTTTGAAAATTTATCCACGTGTAATTTCTATACTATTGGACGGATTGGAACCAAATTTTCTCAGAATGTAGATCATGATGAGTACTTTCAAAAATATACTAGAAACTCCCCTCTAATTAACAAATACAGTTGAATTTTGATCTAAAAATAAAATTTGGAAACTTTTGTAATTTTCCCAAGGTGATATCTTCGAAACTTCTGAACCGATTTGAATAATTTCAACGGCATTTATCATATTTTCTAGAAAAAATAATATTGGCTATAGTTAACAGTCGATATCGGAACCGGAAATACTTAAATTTTAGATGAGATATCGAAGAAATTAAAATTTTAGCATTTTGAAAATTTAACCACGTGTAATTTCTAAACTATTGAACCGATTAGAACCAAATTTTCTCAGAATGTAGATTATGATGAGTACTTTCAAAACAATACTAGAAACTCCCCTTTTATTATCAAAGACAGATGAATTTTTAACCAAAAAGAAAATTTGAAAACTTTTGTAATTTTCTCAAGTTCATATCTTCGAAACTTCTGAACCGATTTGAATAATTTCAACGGCATTTTTCATATTTTCTCCGAAAAATAGCAATGACCATAGTCGACAGTAGACACCGGAACCGGAAATACCCAAGTTAAAGTTGGATATCTAAAAATTCAAAACCAAGTATTTAGTATCCGTTATTTGCGCATTCATGAATGTTGAACAAACAGTTCGAACATATTCGAGCTGCACTTGGTGTGCGCATGTGTCAGTCGTGCAAGGAAGGAGTCATGTGAGCTGCATTCCATCGTTTTGGGATCATGGCCATGTGACACTCGCACGATGATTTTCTCCTCCGCACATTATCATGCACTCAGACGCGCTGAATTGTCTCTCCATGGTCGACGTTAACCTTCCAATGAAACTGGAATGAAGTCTTGCTTCTCTTGCTTCGAAACAACAAGAGCCGTGTGCGCATAATGCACCCACGCCATAGACAACAATGACACAATTAAACGACAAAAATCTTCATCTTCAACCAACATTCAAACAAAATCTCGATCAAAAATCTTAATCAAAAAATTCGAACTTTCTGGTAGTTGTTTAAATGTCTCTCTCTTGGATTTGTCTACATCTACAACTTATAAGTCATTCACTATGAGTACTTATAAGTAGCTAGTTATATCGAGTGCGTTTCGTTGATGTGTGATGAATTCCTTCGCGAATGCTTGGATGCTGAGCCTCCGCCAGCGGCGCCGAGTTGTCGTACGCCGGCCATGACGAGAAAACGGTAAAAATAATAATTATTATCCCGTCGACTGCCATCGTCGTCGAACAAAGCGCATTCGAATTAATATCATGTCCAGTCGTTCGTCTGCAAGCAAAGTGCGGATTCAATGACGCAGATGATGCATAAGTAAATACGCATATAATAATTATTGACTGTAATGTTTGTTGTAAATGAATTCATGAGTTGGTAGCACTTCTAAACTTATCATTATTTTGTTTAGAAACTTCTAGAATGTTTGTTCCAATCGAAATTTGAAGATTTCCAAAATTATTTAACTATTTGAAGTAGAATTCGAAAACTGATCATTGTCCCAGAAAATTTCTCAGAAAATATTAAAGTTTATTAAATTCCCTTTAAAAATGATGTATATATTGTTTGAAATTTCCTCCAGAAAATGTTAAAAAATAATATTAAACTTATAATTATTTTGTTTGGAAAATTCTAGAATGTTTGATTCTATCGAATTTTTTGAATTTGATTGAAGATTTCCGAATGATTTCACTATTTGAGGTAGAATTTGAAAATTGATCATTACGTCCAAAAATTTTTCAGAAAAGTTTATTACTTAAAATTAATTAAAAACTGAAAATTGAAATAAAATGTTTATTGATATTTGCAATAACTTTGGAACCATTGGATCAATTTCCAATATTTAAAAAACATTTGATAAAATATAAACGAAACTTTCAGAAAATACCATGAAAAATTCAAATAATTTTCGGAAAATTTGAAATATTCCTTATTATAAAACCATCTTAAAATTTAATCGTAATTTATTTATTTAACTTTCGGCTATAATTTTGTTTCCTATGAATCAATAAATAATATTATTTGACATCAAAGAGTAAATTATAACTTTTAAATGATACATCTGAAAATTTTCGGAAATCTTCAAACAAACCTTATTAAAACATAAAAATTCCATGTTTTTTTTTCGCAATCTTCACGAATGCAAATCGAAATTCTTTCCTCACTAATTACAAGCACTCAGACACATTAAACAACAATAACGCCCCGATGGTGTAAGGCGTATTATTATTGCAAATTGAATAATGGCTCGACGTGTTGCTGGTCCTTGTTGGTCCTTGCTGTTCTTGTTGTTGTTGTTGTTGTTGGGCTGATGACCATGACGGTCGATAACGCGAAATGTCACCCAGCGAGACATCCAGGAATGTTATGCACCTATCTTCACCCATCTCTCTCTCTGAATTTCTGTCTGTCTCTGTCTATCCGCATGCCTCGCAAGCAAGCAGCGCGTAATTATCAGTAACAAATGTGCATTATCAGCTTATGATAGCATTCGAGTTAATATGCATGCGGAATGGCACTCGGCATGATGGCCCATCATCATCATCACATGCAAATGCATGGAACCTGTTCGATTCCCGAAGAGCATCGGATGGAGGAGAGGGGGGAGGGGATCCATGGATGCAGGATTGCAATTCAATCTTGTTGGGCAATGTGCTCGAAGCTGAATGGGCAGCGTTTAATCGCCATTGCTGGGGTTGCCCATGGCGACCGATTGTTTGCTGCAAATAATTAGCATGCAGGGACAACTCGTAGCGTTTGGGAATAGCAACAAACCGAATCAGAATCCAGAAACGGGATCAATAAATAAAACAATCACTGATGAATCACTCAGTGATTTTGCAGGTTTTTTTATCGGGCGGGAAATTCGAATCGATACGTTGATTTCAGGGGTGATTGGAAAATATGAAGGGTGGGGGAAGGAAGTATGACATATGGTCTAATCGGATTAGGGTGGTCACTTTTTCTGGAAGTCATTTATTGATGAAATTAATGTAAATTATTGTTGATTTTCTACGAAATGAGTTGCCATTTTTGATTTGTCATATCTTCGGATTTAATGGATTGATATGAATCAAATTTCTGGGAATGATCGTTAATTAGATGATCTTTAAAATGAACCATCACATGAATAAATCAGAAATCTGGAAGTATGAAAATTTTGAATTCAAAGTGAGAAAATTACTTATCGAAAATTTTTTTTAAGTAGTCCCATTTCATCATTTGTTTTTATCCGCCATATTTTTTGAACTGTCAAATTGATCCATTCCAAATTCAGAAATCTTATAGACAATTAAATAATCTTCGAAATAATCTTTGAATTTGAGATTTTTGGTATTTGAAAGCTCAAATTGAAACTTAAAATTTCAAAAAGAAAATTTCTAGAACTTTTATTTTTTAAATTTCAATATTTCGTAAACTACTTGTTCAATTGTAATCAAACTTGTAGGTTTTATAGAATATTAGTTCTTCTTTAAAATGAGCTATTAGTTGATATTATCATCCCATGGGAACCAATTTTTTTCTGCTTCTAAACTTGAAGAAGATTCCTGGAATTTATGATTTTTTCAAAAATTGTTTTTTATCACTTGTAATTTCTTAATCTCGATGAATTTTCTTCAATCAATAGTTGATTAGATGGTCTTTGAAAAATACCAAGGTTTGATGAGATTATCCTTCGGGAATTTCTGAATTTTGAATCTTAAACAATTAAAATCCAAAAGTTTATTTTGTATAAACATTAAGTTATTGAAAAATCACATTTTGGAAATTGTTAGATTTTAATAATTAGAATGAAATTTTTTGATCGATTTTCATAATTGATAAATGTCAAAAATAACAACAAAAAAGACCCAAAATAAAACTTTGAGTCAAAAAAAATTGCAATTAACAAATTTGCAATTATAATAGTAAACAATAAATTGTACGTTACGTGATTAGGCAAACACGCACCGACTGAAATTCGCATTTTAATTAAAATATTGCCACCCCCCATCCACCCTGTTTCAACCCCCACGAAATGTCATTGTAATCGTGCGTGAGCGTTCTGTGTGGGTGGCAGAATCGCATGCAATCCGTACGTTTTGCCGCCCCCGCACTGTAATTCCGAGGAGGGGGAGGGGGGAGGGCGAAAGTTGGTGATGGTCGGTTCGATGACGTCACGGGACGCCACCACCCACCACACACCGGGATGAGCGCGTTCTTAGCGCGCAATAACTCCTCGAAGGACGAACCAACGACGTATATGTATATATTCGGATGGATGGCGGCGGCGGCGGCGAAGTTGCTTACCAAGGGATGGGAGTGGGGGGTGGGGGTGGGTCACAATTGTGGGCGCAACACACACGGAAAAATCCCATCTAGCGAATTTCCCAGATGTGCAATATCTGCGGTGGTGGAAATTGACACCGACACGAATGTAGTGTCCTCGACAAACTTCCCCCTCTCTCTTCCTATTTTCACCATCTTGTTTTGGGGTTGCTGGGATACTAATCGATTTGAAATTAATTTCTTGGAAATTTCGATTTTATAGTTTGAATTTCAAAAAACTACCGAGGATTGATGATAGATGGCGCTGCAAGTATTAAAACAACGAATTTTATAACTGTTATTTTTCAAACAAATTTCAATAGGAATTTTATAAAAAAAAATTAATCATTAGATAATTTTCTAATAATAATTTATAACTTTGAGTATTCATCACTAATTAATGACTAAACAATTAACAAATTACATAATCTGAAAATTTCAATCCATCGCTTGAATTTGAGGGTTAAAATCGCAAAAAAAACATCAGAAAAACGCAGACGTCTAAAAAGCGCGCCGACATCGAAACTCGAAACGTCCTCCAAAGGACGAAATCAAGCATCCTTCCCCCACTCCTCTCACATTTCGTCCTTGTTCGTTCCCCCGCCCCCGCCACTCCACGCACCATTTCGCCCGGCGCCTCCGCCAAAAAAGCACAGACACCAAAATCTACAACACTCAAATAATTCATTCGAATCTAAGTGATGAATAATGAAAACGCGTTAAATGTTTATCAACGTGATAATGATACATAACTAATAAGCACCTAGCACGCTTCCTTTGGAGGCAATCAGTATTTAGTGCGCACATCTAGTGATTAGCTTGATTCAATAATTGCGCGCAGTCACAGCGCTGATTGGCGGATATTTATAATTTGTTGATTAATTGTGTCGCCATGGTAATTTGCAAACAGCAGCATGCATGCATACATGTGCGTGCTGACATTGAGCCGAGTGTGTTGTTGATATAATTATGCAAATCGATGACATGCACGTCGCGCGGATAACGATCGATCGATCTATTGATCGATTGATCGATTATTACGAGTCAGCGGATTGGAAGCGATTTGCATGGATCGATGATGTCGATCAATCTGGTAGATTTCGGTGTTTGAATTGATTTTCTATGAGGCAACAGTTATCTAATGATTTTATAGTAAATTGATAAAAATTTTATTGGAAAAATATTTTTTGAAAATTTTATAAGAATCAAATTATTGTTTGGTAATTAATTGGGAGATTTGCCAATTAATTTCCTTAGGAAATAAATTTCCGAAAATAATAAAATTAAAGATGAAGATTCAGTAATTATTTGTGAATATATTAGTGAAAAAATTTTTGAAATATTTTAAAAATTTATAAAGTTATTGAATTTTAAACTTGACAAAGAATTTTTGACTTATTTATCTCTATAACTTTAAGTGTTGAACTTTGAAGTTAATTTATTTAAAGAGATAATTTCCGAGAATTTCCAAATATTATTCAACGATTAACTAATAATTTGAAAATATTTTAGTTAAAAAATCAGTAAACTATTGTTAAAATTAAAAAAGTTATTCAACTTTAAAGTTGTTGCAAAAATTTTCAAAATTTCATTTCATTCAAATAAATGTGTTACTTAAATTTAATTTTCTTAAAGATGAAATCTCCGAGAATTACCAAATATTATCTATGGATTTACTATTAATTTAAGAATATTTTAGTAAAAAAATTATCTTAATATTATTAAAATACAAAAAGTTATTAAACTTTAAACTTGTCGAAATATTTTTGTCATTTTCCATTTTAATTCAATTTTAATTTATCTAAAAAGGAAATCTCCGAGAATAATCAAATTTTATGTAATGATTCACTATTATTTAGGGAATATTTAAATTAAAAGATCAATTAAATATTGTTAAAATTTAAAAAGTTATTGGACTTTAAAATTGTTGAAATAACTTTCCAACTTATCTATGTTAATTAAATATCTTATTTTCGAGTTAATTTTTTAAAGAAGGAATTTTCGAGAATAACCAATTAATTTCTGATGATTTAATAATAATGAGGGAATATTTTAGTGAAAAAAAATTTAAAATATTTTTAAAATTCAAAAAGTTATTGAACTTTAAACTTTTAAAACAATTTTGAATTTTGAATCGAATAAAATACAAAATTTTCAGAGCTATTATTTTGGATTAAAAAATTAAATCTTTAAAAAATGAAAAATCAAATAATTTTGGTATAGCATCACATTAAATTGACTTAAATCAATTAATATTATATTAATGAAAATGAAAATACAAATTTTCATTCATTCAATCATCCAAGAAACTCATCGTCTGGCTTCACGTAATCAACTCTAAATTGGGGGATTCACTTAGCAGGGGGTTCCTGCTGTCAACGTCATCACACACACACATACACATGTCCCAACCCCATTCCCATCCCGATCCGCATTTCCCACATCACCCAACCAAGGGATAACCCATGCACACAATGGAAGCCCCAACAAACGCTCCAACAACCAGTGTTCCATCCATCGATCGATTACCTCGTGTTTGCTTTATTTGCCCCATTCTTTTATTACTTCAATAACCCCATGCATTATTACACCCTCTGTTTCGTCGACGCGACATCTATTCGGACAATAACTTACTAAATACTTTTAGGCGGGAAATTCAAACTTTGTAATTTTCAAATCGCATTTAAAAGATTTTACAAAATTTTTGAAATTTTAAATTTAGGGTTGCTATAATTAACCCCTGGGACAAGGACACAAAAAAGGAAGTTATTTGAAGTTTACATTTCCGTCTATTTTTAACCAGCTTATTATTAGAATTATTTATCGCCTGCCGGGGTTTCCCCCATGTATTGAAAATAGACCATCATCGACTAATGAAGAAACCATGTATTTTTAACTGGTTCATATCTGAGGGTGACCTTGACAGACAAAGAGATAATTGCTCAATCATAGTCGTCGAAGACGACGACGAATAAAACGTCGCGACGTTCGAAAAAGTTATCGTAGAATCCATGGGGCAAAACACAACGAGGAGTTTTTCTAGGTTATGATGAGTAAACATCAACTTTTTGCCCCCTCGTTTTATTTATGGATTTGTACGTCCATTGCGTTCGTATTTAACGAGTGAAATGGGCGAATATGTCGGTTGATTTCGTTCGGACGCCCCCTCGAAACGAGTTCTCACCCTCATTTTGACAGACAGTGTCCACGTGCCAGTCGACGCCTTTATTTATATGTAAATTTCAGATGTAACCCTTTCATATTTATAATTGTTCTGATGATTTTTCAAATTTTTTTGTATCTATTTTGTAAGGTTAAAACTTTGGGATTCATTTTGGGATTTTTCAAAAAAAATTTGACGGTTTTGGATGGTTAGAAAGAAGTTTTTGAATGAGGGTACTTTCTTGAGACTACAGATGGCAGTACTAGTCAAAAATTTTGACTCAAATTTTGAGCTCGGCTGAAATTTAATGTATAGAATTGAACTTGTAGATCTTAAATGTTGCCAAAAAATGGGAGACCATAAAGAGAACATTCAACCCCCTCGTTGGTGGATGCACAAACTGCACTCCCTCTGCCATTCCTCCCTCTTCGTCTCTCTGAAGACATCCCCAATGCTCCCGTCGTTCCCGCACCCAACAAAACATCCACCGCATTTATTTGCTGCAGCCGAGTGTACTCCAACTTCCACCCCTCCCCACCACCACCCCACACACACACATTGCGGCTGCCTGAATTCCCGGATGCAAAATGCATCCGAAATAAAAACGCACCCGGCATTGATTTTTCCTATTGGATTTCCATCGGGAGAGTGCCGCATGTTGCGCCCATACATATTCAGCGCCCTCCTGGACGCCATCAGCGGGAATCAGCGGGATGCGGTTCGGGATGCGAACCGCCCGAATACGACCGAAAGGGATTCGTGCGGGACGAGATGCATCATCGCGTTATTAGGGAAAATGCAGTCGCATTCTGGCGTCGTCCTTGTTGTTCCCGTTTTCGGGACGTCTTCCCTCTTGCAGTTTCGTGGGACTCGTGTGGTCCTCGACGGTTTCTCGCTTCCTGGGACCTTCCCGAGCCATCCAGACTCTGTGGTGATATGCGAGCCGACCCAATCTATTGCTAATGTGTCCATCAACGACCTTTTACAATGTGTTCCCGAAAATTCCAGAAAATTTTATCAAATTCTAATTTTTTTCCAATTTCATTCGTTTTTTTTTCTTTGAAGATAAACCTTTAGATGATTCGACGAAATTTTCATAATATCTGAGGTGGAATCTCTAAATTTTATAATATTTTTGAAAATTGCGAGAAAAATGAACTTTGAATGGATTTTTAAATTTTCGATTTTTTTACTACCCTGTATATTGTGATAAACTCGGTAGTATTTAGTGCAAACATACGGCCTATCTGCTCTAACTGGATATATCTGTCAACAAATTATATAGGGTGTTTCGACAAATCCTTAAAAAAAATATTGTCTATAAAAAAATTGAAAATTTTTATGTAAAAAAAATGGAAAATTTGGAAATTTAAAATATAGGAACATCTATAGTTTTTATCTAATAATATCTAATACAAATCAAAGAGATATGATACTATAATATATAGGGTGTATCAAAAAGTTGAAAACAAAATTTTAAAAAACTTTGCAACTTTTAATTTTTTGCAATTTATGAAGACACCTAGTATAAATTTAGGATGTAGTGTATATGGGACATGTATTGCCAGAGAGTAATCGATACCAATACCGAAACACATCCATGGATCAATAAAATTACTGATAAAATGAGTGCAACCTCCCCCGAAAAAAAGAGTGGGGGGGTAAAACCATCGACAATACGTACTCGATGCGAAAACATGCACACTTGCACACTACATATTTCCCTTTATCCATCCAACTGAAATATGGTCGAGTATGAGCACTAGAAGTGTGCAAGCCATGTGCACTGAAAACTATATTATAGATCGACATATGGATGACAGACGCGGACAGAAGGCAAAGAGGCACCCTATACGCTCAACGAAAAAAAAAAGAAAAAATTATGCCATTATATGTCGAATGAGTGTATGGAAAGGAGATAGAAGGACAAGGACAAAATTTGGAAGCAAAAAGCGAGTATTGAGTGTGAGTGTACGATGGTAGAACTAGGGTGAATATTATTATTACATCACGCTTAAATAAATATCATTGTCGCTCGTTTAATACGCGATCAGTACACATGAAAGAGAAATACTTATCATCGGAAAAAATCGAATGAGTGAGCGAGTGCGAGTCCGCGATAGGATGAGTGCACACTTGGTGCTCACTAACTAACACTAATAAACTAACTTATCCGGGGTGTTTAGTGGGAATTGCTTATTGATTTTTCTATTGGGGGATACCAAAAAAAACGATATTTCAAATAGATTTTCTAGAATTTTCTAGATGAATTATGACTCTAAATATTTTTGAATTGAATTTATTTTTGAAAATATCTTCAGAAGTAATTGAGATATTTTAATTATTCAAAAAGTTATTTATAGGATATTTAACCAATTTTAAGATAGATTTATACAATAACAAAAAAATATTTGAAAAAGTCAGAAATTTCTAAATTGAATTTATTTATTTTTCTACTTTACATTTTAATATTATATTTTGAATTAATTTCTGAAATTAATATCAACTCAAAATTTTATAAGTCTAACTAAAACATGATAAAATTCACTTTGGAATGTCGTAATAAATGATTAGGTTACCATTGAGGAAATTTCTTAAATTTCGAATTGAAATTTTTATTTATTTTTTTTTTCAACTTTTAAAAACTTAATTTTTCTATTGGGGATAATTCAAAAAATATTTTGTCAATTTAAATGTTCTAAAATCATGTTTATAGAGAATTTAATTAACTTTAAGGTAGGTCCATATAATATCAGAATTTTTTCTTTGAAAAAACGATTTTTATAATTTTAAAATTTTTCAGTTTTTGTAAATGGTTGTTTACAAACTTTTAAAATTATTTCGAAAACTAAAATAGCTAATCCAAAAATTAAAAAAAAAAAACAAATTAAAGTACATTAAATTATCTTTAAAATGAGGTATGACATGACCCAATGAACAATTAACAAATTTGTTTAATTAATTAATGAATTCAACTAATTTAAAAACTTATAAATTTCCTAATTTTCTTAATTTTTGTTTACGAGTCAAACTTAATGCATTTATCAGTAAGGCCAGCCAAGCAATAATAACAATAAATATTTGTTTACTCATTAGTCGTAGACGTGTCGTAGGCGAATTGACGCAAATTTTTTCGCATTTTGTTTGAACATTGAGACTCAATTCCATTTCCAGTCGTCGTCGTCGTCGTCGCTTGCTATCAACCTTGAAAATCACATCTCGTATCCGAAACAATAACAATATTAATAACATTAACGTGTACGCTCGTCACACATCCATCCGTACTCGTATGAGTATATAGTGCACATAAGTTAGTCGCGAGTGCGAGTGTGCGTGCTGAAGGTGGCTCTTTATAAAGGAACATTTGTCGCATGCATTATTCATGCCTCATGCGCATATTCTATTTGTCTTCATGCATGTAGTTTTTCCTTCTTTTCGTTTCATTTCGTTCCATTTCGTTTTGTTTCGGCGTTTTTTCTTTTTCTTTTTTTTGTAGTTGGTTTCAAGCTGGTTGGTACTTGAAGGTATTCTATAGCTAGAAGGTCGCTATTAATTCCACTCATTGCTGGTATGATTAGTATGAGTATGGAGTATGAGTATACTCGGATGTTTGTCTAGTTGACTTATAAGTCATCAAAGTTGTTGTTTTGGAGATATTTGTAGGACGAAATTTGTGGCGTTTACAACTTTGTTGACGTATTCTGACGTTTTTCATGTTATAATTACAATGATAATTAAATTTCACGTTTATTTTGGAAGAATTTTGCAAAGTTTTTCTGGAAAATTTTTTGTTTATTGTAAAGTTTTACAGTAAAAAACTAAAAATTTTCAGTTTTCATTCATTAATTTTTTATTTTAACTATAACTTTTTAAATTGAGAATAGTTTTATTATGGTATCATAATTTTATTTCCTTCCAGAAAATTTCTGTAGATTTTTAGAATTAAATTTCAAATAGTAAAAAAGTTGTGATCAATTTAAAAATTGAATTTGCAAATTAACTTTTTTTTAAATTGCAATAACAATTAAATTATTGACAATATCAGTACAATTTTTTTTCTAAATAATTGAACAATATCCTGAACAAATTATCAGTTAAGGAATTAATTTGTTATCTAATAGTTTTCAAGATATTTACAATTAAAATTTAATTGGGAAAAATTATTGATTGAAATTTGCATTTTTATAATTGTTCATAACTTTGTTAATAATTGTTTCAAAATAATTTGCTAACAATATTCTAACAGACGAATAATTAATGTATGTACTGTCCAAAGGATATTAAAAAATATTAATAATTATAAATGTTATGAACAATTAAACTCACTGTTACTTACTTTGAAAATTATTCAAATTTCAAATGTCAATATCTCAGATGTTATTTGTTATTTTTAGTTGAAAATTTCAATTTTTATCAATAATTTCATAATGTTTCCATAAAATTTTTGTTTGGGCTGATATCAATTATAGTTTTCCTGAAAATTAAATTTAAACAAATTAAAGTTAAATTAATGAAAAAATTCAATTTTTTGAGTAAATTTAAGCAAAATTGAAAAAGGTAATGGATTATTTCATAAATCATTTTCCAATTTTCCAATTTATCAACATCTCTGAAAATTTTTTCGGAAATTTTTCATTAAAAATTGTTAATTTTAAGAAAGTTGAAAGTTTCTGCAATTTTCACATGATAATTTTGAAAAAATCGTTGGTTCACATTTCGTATGGGATAGATTCGCGTCGTTCCGTTGGTGATCCCAGCTACCTGACGTATTAATTTCCATGGGAAGTCCCGACTTCCGGTGGCGAAACAATGCGCTGAAAAAAAAACCTGAAGAAGAAGAAACGCAACACCAATAAATGTGCGGGCGCAAACGAACGGAACCGTTGATGGTTCTGAAGCATTGGCACATTTCTGGGCGGCTTCCCATTGTCTCTAATGAGGGGCCTTCCAATTAATTGATTAATAAATGCTCGACAGCGTCGTCTCCGCGTATCAATGACAATCGATGATGTCATCTTCGTGAGGTCAGACAAACAATAACAGTTCTATGGTTTCTTCAATTTCGGTCTTGATAGATTGATGATCCAGAAGGGTTATTCAAATTACTATTACTAATAATAATTTATTGTAGTATATACAATAATTTTTCAAAAAAAAAAAAAATTCGGAAAATATCAGAGTTGGATTTTATGTGAAATTTTGTTGGTAGTTTTCTGAAGAGTTGTTGAATGGATGGTTGATGGTTGATGGTTGGATGGTTGCTTGGGCCCTCCAACTCGTGAGAACCCTGGCTCTGGGAGTCGTTGGGCTTTGAGCTTCAACTTTACCATCCGAACATTGAATTGAATCAGTCGTGGGAATTAAAAACGCTGTATCATATACAAAATACAAAATCCATACATGAAACTTGAAGAAGAATCGTTTAGAAATTGATCTATAATTTCCTCATTGTCAAATCAAATAAAATTTTATCATCCTGTATGGTATAAAATTTCTGAACCCAAAATTTGGACTAAATTTAAACTAAATCTTAAAAAAGTAACTCCAAATTGATCAATTAAGAAATCAATTTGATTTCTAAGGTCTTCCTTTTCTGAAACATTTACCATCCTAAAAATTTTTCTGGAACACCCTGTAAATAAATTTGAAACAGAACTGGATCAAAACTAAACGAAAGCTTCAAAGTAGAGTCTTCGATGATTTGAACGCATTATTTGTTGGATGATTTTCTCTTTCTGTCATCTTCATCTCTTTATTTTATCTTCTCATAGAACTTTTTGAAGACTCTCTGGAATCCACTGGTGTTATTCTACGATTAGAAGAGACCTTCTTTTTATCTTCCCTTTTTTCTTCTCTCTTTTTTTTTTTCATTATTCTTGGAGTATTTAAGTAATTTGAGGGCGTGCACCAACAATCAGACAGGTTCACAACATATGAACTCATAAGTATGAGTCTTATTCAGACGGCAGACACGTGAGACCAAAAGTGAACAAAGTATTTAAAGTGCTATGGGAACTCAAAATGTTTGCCCAAGATTTCATTCAAATTTTCCCACTGAAAAATTCCAACAAAAAAAATTAAATCTTTATTTTTAGTAATTCTTCTTCAAAAACTACTTTTGAAATTTATTCCCTTAAATTTTTAATTAATTTATTAATTGATAATTTTGCAAAAAATGCAATTTTTTGTGGATTTATTTATTTAATTTTTAATCCTATTTGTTGATTTCTGATTGCTTGCTATAACAAATATTATTGCTGGATGTTGTTAGTTCATTAGATGAGAAATTTTTCAATTAGTAACGCCATAGAAAATTAATTTGAAAATTCCCCATCAACAAAAATAGAATTTCTCCAATTCGAATCCTGTTATTGTTGTTACTTATGAATGCTGGCCACTTAAATTTAAGCTGGCTTAATTAATAAATGCCATCTCAACACGTTATTTTCTATTTTAACTTCCAAAATTTTTCGGTCCAATCCGAACTTAATTGGAATTTATGAGAGTTCATCAATAATAATTAATTGATAGCCGATTGCTATTGACATTTACAAGCACGAAAAAATTCATACACAAATTAATTAAGTCATTATCCCAGATTGTGAACGATACTAAAAAATGTTGAAAAGACGTATGGGAATTTTTTAAAACCCAGATAATAAAGTGTGAATGTTAACTAAACGTTAACAACAATTTATAAGCGCATCATGACACGATTTGATGTAATTATCAAATTATTACGTGTTCAACAATTAATTAACAATTTTAATTACTCTTTGTTATCTATTTGAATTGTAATTTTGTAAGAAATTAAATTTTTTAAATTTTAAATGTTATATAAATAGAGTTCATTTCAACGATGTTAGATGGCGCTAGTAGTTTGTATTCATAAATTTATTGATTTCAAAATCGATTGTTTTGAATTATTCCACCCGGATACGAATACTTTGTAAACGTTCTGCTATAAGACAAAGAATTGCTGATTGATTCGACTATAAATATATATATTCCCAGTAAATTGTAGCTATAGAAATGAGGGACGTTCAAGCAACGCAAACAAATCGATGTCAAGCAATTGATTACATTCTTTTATTCATACGTTTTGCAGCCTTTCATTATCATTCCGATTCCTTTGTTTGTCGAGCACATTTTGATTGATTTTTTTTGCTGGCCTGCGTTATTAATAACTTCATCCGTTATTGATAATAAATTGATTAAATGCCTTCAATGAATGCACTAATTAAATTTACATCATATAAATATCTCTGTCTGTTTGTTGTTGTCGCATCGATTGACCACCGCAATAATAACAACAATAAGTGACAACAATAATGATAAACTGGTAATAAGTTGGTGAAAGTGAGACGATTCACATTCGTAGTTTATGTTTTGTAGAGAGTCAACGCGAATTTGCATACAAAACGCTCGAGTAATTACTTTTACCAAACGAAGAAGGAGTCGAAGACGTGGAAAAAGAAAATCGTCTTTGTATGATGATGATGATGATGGATGAAAGTTGTGCGCTTCCAATCGTGTCAAAAATTTTATTGTCTTTTTTTTCCTGGACGATATTTTAATTTTTTTCTGTAGTAATTTCAATATTTAAATTCATCTTCAAAAATTTTCCTTTTTAATATAATTTTTTTCTGGGATATTTGAATTCTAAACTTTACAGATGATGTTGAAGACTTTTTAAAAATTCTTGTCATAATCCAATTAAATTTAGTCAAAAGAAATTCAATTTGAAAATAATTTTTGAAAAAATTTGCAATTGCAATAAAATTTTTGCTAATCTTATAGGAACCAAATTTTTCAGATGAATGATTTTCTCCAAAAATGTATTTTTGTCCTTAAGGATAACAAAAATTTAGTACCAAAAATTGTCTTTTAAATTGCTCATTTTCAAACAAAATAAATATAGTTTCAGAACAATTGAATCGATTTGAATGATAGATCACTAAAGAAAATTAGTTGTAAATTGGTAAAAACGATGAGTTAATTTTTTTACAAAATCCAAACGGATGACAATCCCGGATCTTATTTATCCTGTAGGTAATTCCAACAAATCAGTTTTTTAAATACAATAGAAACATCAAAATTGACGCATAATTCATTGAATTTTTATTGTTGGACTTTACGTTGTTACGATGATCTATAAATAAATAATACTTGTTGTAACGCAATCGATTCGTGTTATTTATTAGTCATCAGATCTGAAAGTGCAAAATTATTTGCTAATTTCATTTTCTCCTATTGATTTGCTGTTGATTTCAATCAATATAGAATTTTTTTTTTTTAAAAACAAATGCAGAAATTTTGAAAAATTGCAGACATTTTGAAAAAAATGCAAACATGATTTTCACTTATAGTACTCAAAATTATAACAACAAATCATTTGAAAACATACAAAAATTTAAACAATAACCTCATAAACCTTCAAAAATTTTCTAAATTTTTTGTTTCTTTTGCAGTGCCCTAAGGAACCATCGATGCTTCCATCCAGCCCTCCAGAAAGGGGAAGCCAACAAAAATGTAAGTCTGATACTCAACTTATATTCATATGTTTACGGCTTGTTTGCGCCGCCACCGGAAGTTCCTTCCTGAAGGAGTCGTCTGCGTTGTGCGCCAAAAACGCGCACCACAGTTTTGTTGGCGGCTTGTGCTGGGGTTGTTGACTAAAGACTTCCGCGCCGCGTCTTGCCAAGAGGAGGGCCTCTTCTTGTTATAAATACCACGCCAAGTGTGTACAATGATGCACAAAGAACGCGTCTCTTTCGGTCGAGGTTTGTTCGTACTTTTGGTCTTCATTCATCGTTGAGTGTCGTTCGTTTTCTTCCTCTTCGTTTTTTTCTTTTTTTTTTTTAGTCATTGGGATTTTTTCGAAGATGGATTTTTTGGAAGTCATCATCGAGATGTTGTTTAATTTTTTGGTTAGAAGTTGATTCACAAATACAAATTTTCAACTTGGAATTTTATTTGAAAATTTTTGGATCTTGGAATTTTTCAGCTATAATTTCTAGGGGTTGAAATTTTCGGATATTTTTTAAGGTTCTTTTTAAAGATTATTAAATTAGCTCTCCATTGGCATAAAACATCATATAAATATATTTTTTTAAACTTGAAAATTTCGTCGTTAAATTTTTGTAAAGTTTTATAACGTTGAATATGAATAATTTTTTGAATTTAAAATTTTCCATTATTTTTTGAAGTTGAGTTCTAATTTTTTAGTTTATATTGATTTAATTATTTCTTCATAAATTAAGAATTGGTTGATCAAATATTATTTACAAAAAACTTGATTTATAAATAGAATGAGTTCGCTTGAAGTTTGCAAATGAAATTATAGATTTTTCGTGCACTTATAAATTGGTAATTAAAACTAATCTGATTAATCGGGCGCTGTGTTATGTGGGCACGTAATTGAACTCAATTAGTCGAGTTAAAGCGGCTCAATTTTCTTCAATTAAAAGCGAAAATAAAAACATGCATCGATTAAATCTTCTGCGCGCGCGTCCACGAACAAAAACGACGAAATATTCATCCATTCGTCGAGCAGATTTTCAATAAAACCAGCAATCAACACTTTACGTCCAAGCAACATAAATAAATAAATAACTAAATAAGCGCACAGGTAGCTACTAGTGAACGATTGCAGTTAAGTGAATGTCATTTTATTGTTTCATGAATTATTAATCAAGGTAGTTGCTTGAACACATTTGATTGATCGATTTTCTTCGGTTTTATTTTTCGCATTTTTGCATTTGACATCATCTAGTTTGTAGTGTGCATATTTTATTTTCATATGAAAATTATTAAATTTTCAAATCGATTGAACCAAATGATTGAATCCATAATGAAATCTAAAACGTTCAAAAAGTAATTAACAATTTCCAGTTCGTTAAATGATTGAGTTTTTGGGACGTCGATTGAAAGACAATTAAGAATTTAGTTTGCAATGAGGGGTGCGGGTTTGGTCGAAGCACGAAGAACCAACAATTCAATTTGATTTGCATCTGCTCGCTGGAAATTGCGAGGCTAAAAAATCAAACTAGATCGAGAATGAGAGCGAGAGTGCGCATTCGAGTGCCTTAAGGGCAGCTGCTGACGTGGCGCACCCCAACGAAATCGTTCGCTAATATGTTTACATTTAAACGATGTCATCATCATCATCGTCACCCCTTTGATTCATTTCTCGTTGATTACGAACTCATTCAAATCATATTTTGTCGTTGTATAGTTGGGAAATGTTGAAAATAAGAGAAAAATTTGAGGTTATAAAGAATTTATTACTGTTTGCTAATTTTGAAAATTTAATTTTGAAATATTTAATTAATGGATAATTCAAAAGGTCATTATATTTTCTACAAAGTATAAAATTTCAGTTCAAATTGAATCATTAGCTTAAAAATTACAAGACCTTAAACTTTGTGAAAACTTTAATTTGCTTAGAAATCTTTAACATTTTGAAAAATCAAAGGCATCCTTGATCTTGTTTAACTTGGTTGTCAAAAATTTGACAACCACCTGCCAACTCAATTTTCGAAAAATTGCGAAAAAATGTCAATGTGCGCTGTCCCCGGTTGCAAAAATCACATGCTTCACTTGTTCAAATTCCCCGAAGATCTGCAACAGCAGCAACAATGGCTCCAGTTGTGCCAACGCGTCAAGCCCATCAATCTGAAAACTGGTAATTTCAATAAAATACACTCGTAGCTTTCAAATCTTGACGTCATTTTGTCTTTAAAGCAAGAATCTGTTCGGAACACTTCGAACCCAGCGAGATTCTGAAGGATCCTTCTGGAAAGATGGGTACCTTGAAGGAGGGGGCAATGCCATCGTTGAAGCTGCCCATTCCTCAGGTTTTATTGGGGATGGTTTCTCCGAGAGGTTTTGAAATGAGTCCAGAATTCGGGGTTGAAGCAATTCTGGATGTTTCTAGAAAAGGGGACATTGATTCTGTTGAGGGTTCATCACCTTCGGTTAAACGTCAAAAACTTTCTGAGAATTTGTTGGAATTTTCTAAAGGAGGAGGTGAAGTTGAAGATGTAGAAAATTTGGAGTTAACCCCAATTGAAAATATTAGTTCAGAAGACTTGGAAAGTCATTTAAAAAATGATGAAATTCCGGAGGATCCTTCGTTTTTAGCTCGACCATCGACTTCTTCGGAAATTTCAGAAAAATCCCTACAGAATAAAATTCAATCTTCTAGTGATCATTCGGATACCCAAAATGACAAAGACCCAGAAGTTGTATATGTTGATGACTCCCCAAATTCGAACATATCAACATTTAACAACAAACCTTTCCAAAATTCTGGAACCACTCTAGACCACTCTTCACTTTGGAAACCACATCCCCTTCAACCCACACCACCCCCTCAAGCTCCACCTGTAAATATGTTCTTCTTGCTACCAAACACCACACCATTCGCCCTCCCATATCCAGACCAAACTGGAACTATCCAAGAACTTCGGAGTAAAATCGTGAAGTTGGAGGAACAACTCAATGAGACCAAGGCACTACTTGCCTACGAAACCAACGAACGCAATGTCCTCATCGCCAAAGAAGTTGAGCAACGTATGAGGAGCAGTTTGTCCAGGTTCTTCACGCCTGGTCAGGTGAAGTCCATCATTTCCGGCAAGCAGACTGTGCATTGGACTCAGAAGGATATCGATGCAGCTTGGAAGCTGAAAGATGTTTGCTCTAGTGCTTATGCGTATCTTCGAGATGAGCTTAAGTATCCTCTGCCATCGAAGCAAACGTTGAAGCGTTGGAGGACCAAGCCTATAGATGTGGATAAGGTTGAAGGTGAGGGTGGGCTTAGTTCGAAGGAAGAGGATTCTGAGATGGATTGAAGGGTTCCAAGGAGTTGTTTTTTCTGGGAGTGATTTTTAGAGGTTCTAAAAGCTGAAATAAATGATTTTTTGTTGGTACTCTTCAAGTATTTGTTTTTGGTGGAATTTAGAGTTTGGTAGGTTTTGACTCATGGGTTCCAGAATCCAGAAAGTATCTTTCAAGATGGTTTTATAATGTTTGGTGATTTTTGAAGGGTTTTGCAGTTCTAAATCATCTGGGAACTAGAAATGAAGTTTGGAAGGTTCCAATTTATAGGGCATCTTATGGTCCATTGTAAGGTCCAACCCGGAAACCGCCGGAAAGTATCTTTCAAGATGGTTTCACCATGTCTGGTGATCTTTGAAGAGTTTTTGTAGATTTAAGTTGTCTGGGACCTAGAAATGAAGTTTGGTTTTATAGAAATTGGTACTTGGAAGGTTCCTATCCATAGGACATGTTATGGTCCAACCCGGAAATAGCCGGAAAGTACTTTCCAAGATTGTTTCACCATGTCTGGTGATCTCTGAAGACTTTTTGTAGTTCTAAGTTCTCTGGGACCTTGAAATGAAGTTTGGTCTTGTAGAAAATGATCTTTGGAAGGTTCCAACTTATGGATATCTTATGGTTCTTTGTAAGCTCCAACCCGGAAACCACCTTTTAAGATGGTTTCCACCATCCCTGTTGTTTAGACATTTCAACAGTTAAAACCCTTAATAACTTCTTGAAATCTAGACAAATTTCAATAAGGACGTCAATGAACTCTGCAGTTTCTACGAACAAATTAACTGCATCTTCTGGAACGGGTATAAGGAAGACACCCTCAGAGCAAAGTTGGAGTAACCAAACCACACGGTTTCTTCTTATTTATACGGAAGCATCTTGCAACTTCCTAGCCATCAGCAGCAACCAACGACCACGTCTGCTGGCTGAAACTTTGCGATGGCTTCAGCACCAATGCACACACACATTCTGGAATCTCTTCGCCTCTCTTCTGCTGCAAATGTGCAACATACTCGCGCATAAACAGCCCCAGCTCGGTTTTGCTCCTTCAGCCCCCGAACTGGCAAACGAAGTTTTAAGTCGTTTTGGGGCTCGAAGTCAACTAAACTTTGCACACTACACACATTTCTTATTGTTGATTGAAGCTGCGTTCAAATATTAACATCCAACTTCCTCCCTGAACTTCAGAATTCACTGCATTCGATTTTTAGTTGTTTCTTTTTTTTTGGGTGGGGGTTAACTAACAAGAGTTTGGGAAGTTTTGGAATTTGAGGGACAATCATTGGGAATGGGATTCTTTCTGGGTTCCTGGGTTCTTTGTTGCTGATGGACGAGCCCTGTCAATGATGTTAATACTCCGATGGCACGCGAACTGTCTTCCTCAATATTTCACCTCGTTCGTTCGCCCATTGGAAACCAGTAGGATATCAACAACGAAATCTCTTGTACACTGCATACTACTGCTAGTTAGTTAGTTAGTCTACTCGATGTTTAAATGTGTAGGGAGGGTATGAAAATTTAATTCAATTAATGGATGATGTCGTCTCACTTCTCGATGCGTCTCGATGCATTTTCTACAAATGTGTCAATTTATTATATGACTCGTTTTGATATGCGCTAACGAAGTGAACATGCTGGATGCTTATTAGTTTGGATAGTGTGCATTCAATATAGTAGATAGAGGATAAAATTCTCTATACATTAGTGCTATTACATTTCCTACATTAATTACAGAAAATTAGTTATCAAACTTGAAAATACTTTTAATTTTATGAATCACTTTTGTTAATTTTTCTTATTTTCCATTTGGAAAATTTTTTATTTTAATTTGCTGTAGAATTTTTTTTTAGAGAATTAAATTCTCTATAAAAAAGCTCTAATTCATTTTTCTGAATCATTTGTAGAAATTTAGTTATTGAGCTTCAAAGTTCAGAAATAATATCAGATAAAGACAGATGGGAAATTCAAAAACTCATTGCCTTTTTTTCAAATTTCTTTAACTTTCAAGCAATCTATAATATTAATTTTCGTAAATCTGATAGTAAATTAAATTCTGTATACATCAGTATTATTAAATTATCAATTTTATTTACAGAAAATTTGTTATAAAGCTTGAAAGTTGCAATTAGATTCAAGATCTTGTCAATAACACTTTTGTTATTTTTGCTTACTATTTCTTTGAAAATTTTTTTAATTTAATTTTCTTTTGATTTATTTGATAGAATATTAAATTCTCTATAAAAAAGCTTGAATTCATTTTTCTGAATCATTTGTAGAAATTAAGTTATTCAGCTTCAAACTTCAGAAATAATATCATATAAAAACAGATGAAAACTTCAAAAACTCGTTGCAATTTTTTCAAATTTCTTTAAGTTTCAAGCAATCTATAAAATTAATGTTCAGAAATCTGATAGTAAATTAAATTCTGTATACATCAGTATTATTGCATTATCAATATTATTTACAGAAAACTTGTTAGAAAGCTTGAAAATTGCGATTAGATTCATGATTTTGTCAATAACATATTTGTTATTTTTGTTTAATATTTCTTTGAAAATTTCTCTAATTTAATTTTCTCTTAATTTATTTAATAGAGTATTAAATTCTCTATAAAAAACCTCTAATGCATTTTTCTGAATCATTTATAGAAATTTAGTTATTCAGCTTCAAACTTCAGAAATAATATCAGATAAAAGCAGATGAAAACTTCAAAAACTCGTTGCAATTTTTTCAAATTTCTTTAACTTTCATGCATTCTATAAAATTAATGTTCAGAAATCTGATAGTAAATTAAATTCTGTATACATCAGCATTATTGCATTACCAATATTATTTACAGAAAATTTGTTATAAAACTTGAAAGTTGCGATTAGATTCAAGATCTTGTCAATAACAATTTTGTTATTTTTGCTTACTATTTCTTTGAAAATTTCTCTAATTTAATTTTTTCTTCATTTATTTGATACAGTATTAAATTCTCTAGAAAAAAGCTCTAATTCATTTTTCAGAATCATTTGTAGAAATTTAGTTATTGAGCTTCAAACTTCAGAAATAGATTTTAAAAAACTTCAAAGTTTTGTAGCACTTTCCAGATTACTGATTACATCAAGTTGCTTATAAAGATATCTTCAATGAGTCTATAATTAACCATAATTTAAATTCTGTATCACATAGAGAAAAATTTTCTGAGAAATTTTTGGAAAATCAAAAACAGTAGTTGATTGAAACACTGTATTCCAAATCAGAAAACTAACAGTACTTCACTCGATCAACACACGAATGAAAAATGTGCGCATATTGAAAGCAGTTATAAGCAACGCTCTTTGGCGGATGAAATACGGCCTGAAATAATCATTTCGAGAGGCCGAGGCCGCGTCCCGAAGACGCGATCCGTGTGAGCGCGCACATATGCAGGCATTTCTGATCTGCTATTACAATAATTTTTATAACTTTATAAATAGTTGTCCATGGGAGTCGAAGTTACAAGTCATGCCCGCCCCAGGAATGCTGCCGTTGCTGGCCGAGCATCGGGCGAAGACAACGGACACTTGGGCTTCTTCTTCTTCATCTTCTCCTTCTGAGGTCTTGTTCGTCTTCATCTTCTTCGTGGTCGTCGCCGTCGTCGTCGTCGTCGACTTGAGGCGGCACAGCGCTTCTTCTAATCGCTCGATCTGCCTGGTAGCCTCGCCAATACTGCTATTAGTGTCAACCGGCCGTATGCACTCGTCCGTTTTTTGCGCGCGCACATAAATCTCGCGATAAACATTTTGCGGCCGACGCGCTCACACGACGAAGATGCACGCAAAATATTTATATAGTTCTAATTGCGTTCGAGCGAATAAACGCTGTTGTCGTCTCTGTGTTGGGCCGTAAGTGCAATTGATACATCGCCGTTCCGTTCAACAAGTCAGCGGCTCTTTTTCCATTCGGTTATCTTACCACTTGATGATTCTTTTGCTTGTTTCAATTCGCTACAGATTATTATACTTGAAGAAGAACTGGAAGCAGGAGATTTGTAGGTCCCCATGTCCCTAGGTCTCAAGAACCTAGACCCTTGACCTCAGGAGGCTTCCAAAGAACCCTTGTTACTAAATTTACCTCCAGAGGGTCCTGAAGTTAGTACAAATCTTCTAGATCCCATGTTGAAGCTTTTAAGTACTTAGGAACCTAGATCCTTGATGTTAGGGAAGTTGCAAAGAACCCCAGACTCTAGATTTTCTTCTAGAAGGTGTTGAAGTTGGTAAAGACCTTCTAGAAGCTTTGTTCTAACAGTTAGGAACTTTAATCTTGAAGTGGGACAAGTTCCAAAGATCCCTAGGCTCTAGATTTACTTCTAGAAGGTGTTGAAGTTGGTAAAGACCTTGTAGAAGCTTTGTTATAACAGTTAGGAAACTTAATTTTGAAGTGGGAAAAGTTCCAAAGATCCCTAGTCTCTAGATTTGCTTCTGGAAGTTGTTGTAGTTGGTAGAAAACATCCAGATTTATGTTCTAGGTTTTAGGAACCTAGACCCTTGACATTAGGAAAGTTGCAAAGAACCCCAGACTCTAGGTTTTCTTCTAGAAGGTGTTAAAGTTGGTAAAAACTTTCTAGAAGCTTTGTTCTAACAGTTAGGAACTTTAATCATGAAATTGGAGAAGTTCTAAAGATCCCTAGACTCTAGATTTGTTTCTAGAACTTGTTGAAGTTGGTAGGAAACATCTAGAACTTATGTTCTAGGTTTTAGAAACCTGGACCATTGATATTGGAAAGTTACAAAGAACCCCTGACTCCAAATTTGTTTCTAGAAGATGTTGAAGTTGGTAAAGACCTTGTTGAAGCTTTGTTCTAACAGTTAGGAACCTTAATCTTGAAGTGGGACAAGTTCAGAATTCTTAATCTTAAAGTAAGACAAGTTCCAAGGATCCCTAGTCTCTAGATTTGCTTCTAGAGGTTGTTATAGTTAGTAGAAAATATCTAGAACTCAGGTTCTAAGTTTTAGGAACCTAGAGTCTTTATATTTGGAGTATTTCAAAAATCCCTTACTTTTATAGTTACTTCTAAAAACTCTTAAAGTTGGTTATATTCTAGAAACACTTTGTTCTAGCAGTTAAAGTCAAGTTCCAGAAGTCCCCAGTCTATAAATTTGGTCCCTTAAGATGTATAAACTGTTAGATGTCTTTTAACCTCTATGCTCCAACTTTTTTGGAATAAGGTCTTGTGAAGTAGGGAAAGTTCTAAAAATCACCAATTTGTAAATGTGCTTTCACAAGATGTTAAATTTGTAGAAAACCTTTAGGGACCTAGTGGAAAGCTTCTAAAAGGCAGTGCATTCTATAAGAAGCTTGATGACAAGAAGGTTCCAGAGACCCCTAATCTATAGTATTGTCCTTCTGAGGTATAAAAGTTAGGGGAATCCCCAAAATCTTACCCCCCAGTTTTTGGGGATCTAGACCAATGAATTTAAGAAACTTCCAAAAATCTCTTAGGAACTATATAAAGGGCATTATCTTTTAGGGTATCCCAACCCTTAATATCAGAACAGCTCCATAGACCTTGGGACTTTGGGAAACAGGAAGACTTGAAAATGTGTAACTTGAAAATGTTTAACTTGAAATTGCACTTGGCTCTCCACATTGGAGGAGGTCGTGAGAGTGTCATGTGGGCACGGAATGGCGTATGGCCATTTTCAATTAGATTCCGATATGGTCGGGCCGGGATGGTCGGCCGATGGATGCGTCCTGCACGTTTTGCACGCTGTTGTCGGCTGCACACAACGACGATTGGCATCCGCGCGCGCGCCGACCACAACGACGAAGACGATGGCCGACGCAGAGCAGTTAACAACACGTCTTATTGGCAAGACGCTTTATGGTATTGCTTGCTGATAGTTGTTGGCGATGGTCGTACCAACCACACTATGGGCACAAGCGTACATAAATAAATATGTGTGCGCACGGACGGGCATAGAGTCACGGTCTTCGCGTTCCCATCGAAGCACCTCTTCTTCACTATTTCACCGCGCATGATATTCGTACGTGTGTATGTGTGTGTGTGTGTGCAGATCTTCATTTTATTCTTATTTCGCTGCGTTTCGTTTTCGATGCACTTTGTACTCCCTTCCACATCGACTGGTCAAAGACCCGAGTACCAAGACAGGAAATACCCACAGATGACCATCTAGTTGAAACTGAGACAAAGCAATTTAATCTTGAAGTTCAAAGTCCCAAAAATGGTAACTGCCCTAAAAGTTGGGTGACAGATGGTTTCGAGGTTCCAAACCCTCCCGACTGAAGAGTGTTCACTTGGTTAACCCTGAAATTGGTCGCAAAGAGTCCTCCGCATGGTGCTTGATGGGCAGCATGCCCTAAGGGTCTCCCTCATCACCCTTGACTCATTCAATATTTTGGCAATGCTGTCCCGCGCATAAAATGACTGCTGGAAGAGATGATGGAAGAAGAGAGAGGGAGGGAGGGGGTAAATCTATTCTATATCATGACGCCAACCCTCGAAGAGACGCGTCAACAAGAAGGCAGCCCTTTGGTTGGGGGTGGTACGCTTGAATGGATGTAACCTCGTAAGAATTATTAAGGATTATGGCGCCCCCTTAAGCTTCCGACAACGTGGAATTAATCGTGGTTGCTTGCTGCTTACAGCATCCATGTCATATTAACTGTCAGAATTTCCTTTATTGTTTGTTATCCCGAAGAGATTCTGAAATTTTCAAAATAGGTTCAAGTTTCTGGGAGGTTTTCTAAAACTTTCGTTTCTCATTGCTGTTTTTTGGACGGTCTTGGAGGGAAGCTTCTAGAAGAATCCTTGAAGTTTCTAGAAGAATTCTGAAGCTTCTAGAAGAATCCTGAAGCTTCTAGAAGGCTTGTTCTTATAGGACCTCGAAAAGTCAAAATGGTCCAAATTTAGAAAAAAAAGTTTCTAAGGTATCTAGAAACACCTAGGAAGGTGTTGAAGTGTCCCAGAAGTTTCTAAATTTTCTGGTTATTTTTTGGGAACAGAATGAAGTTCGAAGCTTCTAGAAGATTCTAGAAAGTTTAGCTCCACCTTGGAAGGGTACCAAAAAATTGGGACTTCTTAGGGGAAAACCTCTTCAGATTTGGTTGTAATCCCAGAATTTTGATCGATAATATGAAGTAATCCTGGATGTGGAGTGGATGAGGGATACGGACCTGGATGTCAGAAGGCAATGAATGTCTATAAGGATCGCGGTGTGTGTGTGTGTGTGTGTATGGGTGGATGGGAGTCGGGAAAGTTTGTCGCGAATTGCGGCGATGTGAAGTGTCCTCCTGATGATGCGCCGCTTTGTTCCAGTCACAGTCACCCACCGCGAGCGACTGTGAGGAAATCTTCCGCATATCGATCCAGAGAGCAACCTCTCTGTGCCTGCCTGGCTGTTGCTGGGCAACCGGGAGTCAATCTGGCCAAGCATACACATACACACCACCCCCACACACCACCACCATCACTTCACCCACCCACACCCACACACTGCGAAGGCGAACACTTGGCCGGCGGAAAAAGAAGGATATTTTTTTATTTATTATTCTCCATTATCCTTTGGGGTCGTGCGTTTTCGGGGGCGGTCGACGTGCAGCGACCGTTGACAAGCCAAACACCCACAGCCACCTACACATTGCTATCCCGAGGACAAACTCACGGGTGGGGGGCGATGCGTCGACAGAGTGGGGGATGGTTTCGGGGGTGGCGCACGGACGACAAGGGAGTGATGATGAAATATGGGACACGTGGTTAGACTCGAAACGACGTCACTCGACGACGACGTCGAATTGGCGCCCCCGTATAATGCCGCATTAACCGGGGGGTTGGAGATGGTACACGACGCCACCGTCGTCGACGCCAACCGACATAACCTACATTCCGTTGGTATTGTTGTATGCATCCCGCACGAAACGCGGTTGTTCAGGTGGGCGGCGGATTTTGGGCGAGAAGTGAAGCGCACACAGACATAAATATTCATAAATTCGAGCCGGGCGCTCAATCAAAAAGTGGGTCATTACAAAAAAGCAAGCCGGCGCCGTCACCACCGCCTCCATCGATGGGAGGACATGTACTAAACAGCACCTATATCCATATTCAGGTGAACCCATAGTCTCTCTGTCCCACAAATTCTACGCTCCATCGTTTTGTCTCTGTCTCTCTGGAGGCAGTAATGTTTCGCATGGCATGCATCAACATCAACGAGCTACAACGGAACATTCAAAGTACTTACTCACATAAACATCAGCGGGAATATGGTTTGTGTTACCTCGATGACTTTACAGAGTGTCCCCTTAACTTTCAAAACACTCATACAAAATTCCCCCAAAAACAATTCAAAACCTTCGATGGGTCTTCAATTTCTGAATTCTGGAATCCTTCTAGAACTTTCTAGAAGTCCCTAGAAGCTTCTAGAACTTTCTAGAAGTCCCTAGAAGCTTCTAGAAGTCTTTAGAAGCTTCTAGAAGTTTCTGGAAGCTTCTAGAACATTTGTAACCTCACCTTTCTAAAGGTTCCCGTTTTGAAGACATCAAATTTTCGAACACCCTATATGACAGGAAACGCGCATACGTTCTGATGGCTTGCTTGATGTTGCTGTGGTGTGGTGCTCTTCTGGGTTGGAATGAGTCCTCCATCTCTCTCCCTCTCTCAAACCCTACGACTCCCCAAATGGGTTAGGGTCGACTCGAAGGGGTGGCGAATATGTGCGCCGCACAGATGTATGCGCTGGCGGGCGGCAGAGCCATCTATAGCCGGGATATCACGTACACACGGAAGCCCCCGAATGGGGAGCGGGGACATGTGTAGAAGGGCTCGGGTTCGGGATGGATGGATGCGGAGTGAGCACCAGCGGGAAAGTGATTCTTCCGCCGCCGTCACCATAACCCGCAACGACCCCCCGACACTCACCCCACACCCACACACACCCACACACACCCACACACATATACACACCGCCATTATGGTTGCCATGGCGACTTCACATACAAATCCTTTACGTCCCTGTTTGCACTCCAGGTTCACACACTCTGATCTGAAGGGTGGGTTCTACGTCCACTGTAACACAATACACAGTGGATTAAAACAATCATACCAGGGGGTTACCCAGTTTTGGGGTCATCTATCCTTTGGTTTCTAAGGGGTAGTTCTAGGATATAGGTTCGATGAGTTCAATTTCTTGGTTACAACATTCAGGGTTCATTTGAAATTCAACAGATAGATGTCAGTATTTATACTATTTCAGAAATTTCTGGGCTGTGGTTATACTTTGAATTTCGGAAAATCAAAGATGTCAGTAATAAATAACGACGATAATAGCCGAATGTAATTTTGCAAATGGCGGAAGGTCTCAGAAGAGGGTTTGGTAATCAAATAAACATCGATTATGGTATTCTTCATGCTGATTCACTCGGTGATGGTCGTTCCATTGTGTTCCCGTTTGATTTACACTCATCCCTGGGTTCTCCACCCCCCACCACCATTTCTGCCGCCACTATTCCCACCCCCACTCCCAATATTATCCATGGGGTAATGCGGGAACAAGTTCATAAGTGCAGGCCGCAATTTTTCACTCGTATGGTTCTACATTAGTCGCATAAATCATAATCGAGGTTGCTCACTTAAATCTAGATCCATGGTTCCAAAAACTTGGGGATAAAGAAATTAAAGAGATTTCTGATATTTTATTAGTTGTAATTCTTAGGACTTTGTCATATTTGATGTCTTGAAGGAATTTGGAGTTCAAAAATTTGTGGTTTTGGTTTTCCCAACAGTTTTAAAGATCTTCTGAAGATGTTTCAATGGTTCTAATCCAAAAGGGTTTTAGAAAAACCCCAAAAATAATAGTCTTCATCAAATTCAGAAGGTTCCCTCTGGTAACACTTTTTACTAAATTGATTGTAGAACCCTTTGTAAATTTTCAGAACCATTGATCCTAATAGATCCCAGAAACTTAAGATCTGGATCGTTTAAAATGCTCCAGTTTTTTTTCTTTTTTGGTACCAACACCAAAAATTTTAAATTTAGGAATTTCCTTCTGTTCTTTATATTATGTACCACTTATCCCACTGTTTAGTAACCCCTGGAGCAAAAGCACTCCTCATTGAGCCTCTTCAACACATTCTTGGAATTTGGGGTAAATTCTGGTACCATCTGTTCTGGTCCTCTTCTTTGCCCTCCAATGTGACACTCTCTAGCATTGATCTCTCTCCTCCAGCGACCCAACTTCATGGTCTTCTCAGACAAGACCACAAACCCAATGAATGAATTGGACAATTTTCGAAGAATCTTCTCTGAGCTTTATCCATTCAAGCCTCATTTTTGGAAAATTTCAGAATTTTTAGACAAATACCTTCCATAATTTCAACCCCCTTGTTAGCCCGGCCAGAAATTCTTTGTAAAAGACAAGAAAGACCCAATCTCCGTACATACACCATCGCGACCGACAGATATCGACCAATGTTGGCTGGGCCTGCAGCAAGCAAAAAAAAAAGAAAAAACGTCGGCATGAAGAAGCGAAACGCGATGGAACGAACGAAGAGAAACTTTTCTGAAAGGAACGTGAGAAACGATCTGTACGCATCAGGGAATTCGCTCTTCCCGTGCCCGACCCGACCCGACCATCTTCTCCATGCGAGCTTGGGTTGTGCTGGTGGTGCTTTTGCCTCCTCTGCTGATGGACCGATTCGGTAGTGCCATCCGAACTCATCCGGGGGCTTCTTCTTCTTCTTGTATTCGATGCTTAGTAGTATGTGTGAGGTGTGGGTGGATGGGTGGATGGATGGGTTTCTGGTGGAGGGATGTTTTCGTATAAAACATTGTTTTATACATCAGGAAATAGTCGGATACGAATGGATGCTGTGGAAAATACGTTTGCTTAGTTTTATGGGAAAATCCAGAAAAAAATTTTGCTAGGAAAATGGGAAATTTCAAATTTGTAATCGAAGGTTAAATACTTCTAGAACAATCTAGAAATTAGAAGCTTGAGGAATAAGTTGAAGCTTCAGAACATTCTAGTAATTAAAAGCTTCTGGAACATTCTAGAACTTTCTCGATGTTAAAACAATAAACATTCTAGAAATTAAAAACTTCTGGAACTTTCAAGAACTTTCTCGATATTAAAATTGTAGATCATTCTAGAAATGAAAAACTTCTGGGAAATTCTAGAACTTTCTTGATATTAAAATTGTAGAACATTCTAGAAATTAAAAGTTTCTGGAAAATTCTAGAACTTTATTGATAGTAAAACATTAGAAATTAAAAACTTCTGGAATTTTTAAGAATTTTCTTGATATTAAAATTGTAGATCATTCTATAAATTAAAAACTTCTGGAAAATTCAAGAACTTTCTCGATATTAAAAGTTCTAGAACATTATAGAAATTAAAAGCTTCTGGAAATTTCTAAAACTTTCTCGATATTAAAACAATAAACATTCTAGAAAATAAAAACTTCTGGAACTTTCAAGAACTTTCTCCATATTAAAAGTTCTAGAACATTTTAGAAATTAATAGTTTCTGGAAAATTCTAGAACTTTCTCGATATTAAAAGTTCTAGAACATTATAAAAAATGAATTTCTCAGCATTGACTTGTTTTCGATTTCCTCAAAATTGTAAAAACTCACAATTGATGATCTCATCCGCTCTGGGTTCCCATAACTCAAAACCCAAAAAAATCATAAAAAAATAAAAAAGCAGACACGTCTCCGAAAGAACCGGATAGAAACATCAACGTCTGTTTGAAATCAATCAGCGCAGATATAACCTCAATAAAACGAAAAGCGGACCCAACAAAACGTCCTCGGAAAGATGATTCAAACGATAAAATTTACTGGGAACATGGACGCGCTTCACAATCGGATGACAATGCATCCGACGCTCAATTCTGGCGAGATTTGTTTGCTTTGGACCATGTTGGTCCTTGTTGGTGGTCACGTACACCCGCAACGTCTTCGGCGAAATTGAATGGGACCAGTCGGGTCGCACATGACAAGTGATGACTAAATGCGTCGACCTTGCTTGGGTCTCACCATTTTTGGGCACACACCAAACCCATCAGGGGTGCACCAACAAGTTGTGACATGCAGGCAACAACAACCCAGCCCCAAAAACCCCCAAAAGGCCCAAAAGGTCTCAGAGTACCATTGCAAATTGACAATGTCATTCATCTGAAGAAATTCTTGATTTACAACTATTTTCTTCTTCAATTTATTGCTTGATTATTATTCTTGTATTACATTTGGTTACAATGAGGTGGGAAATTTCCGGTATGAATACCATGGGTTTGAATTTTTTTGTAAATTTTGGGGAAAATTTCAATCAACTTGCAACTTGCTGTAGCACAGAAGCAACAAGTAATTATTCTTCTCGTCTTATGCATAATTCACTTATCATAACTTATTCACCAGCATTGATTATGGTAATCGTACGAAGCCGAGCGCGGTAATTGATAGCGAAGAAAATTATGTTATTGCCAATTATGATTCAATAAATTATGAATGGAAATGATCTGCGATCAGTCGCGCGTTCGTTCTCTTCGAGGAAATCGTGTTCGATATTCGTTTTATTTATGCAAGTTTATGGATACATTTACTGCATTTTTATTATTAATAAATAAGCGCAACGAGCCCGCCCCGCGTTTATTGCACTTTTTGTTCGCATAAATAATCGCGGATGTTGATGGCTCGTGTCAAACATGTCAAATGATTGATTCGATCACAAATTTTGGTTTTTTATTGTTTGTTGATGTTGATTTTCTATCTACAAATTTCATAAATTACGAAAGTTTAGTCATCTAAAGAGTTTTATAAACAATTTTTATAGAATGACTGAAAAAAAATTAATTTTTTTAAGAAAGTATTTTTGATATTTTGTTTATAATTTTTGTATTTCTTGGATATTTTTCGAAAGTTTTTGGGATTTTTTATAATTTTGACATTATGATCTCATGCAACAACTTTTGTCTGTTGTGAACTTCGGTTGCATCGATGAGTACAAAGGAAATTCAACAATTTCTTCTTTATTTTTTCAGGGCATTTGCATAACTACCTTCAACAACGAAGTTTTCGTCTGCACGTCGTTTGCTGGACAATGAAGCGATGTGGAGTTGACGACCCAAGGAGAACCAACCCAAAAAAAACCAGAAGAGGACACGACGAAACCGAACAGGTAGGAAATTTCGTTCGATATTTCTCGGTTTCTCATTTGCAACAAAAGTTTGCATTCATTCGTCATACGTCCATTTTTATATAATTGGAAAGTGAAACTTGGGCTGCGAATTATGCAATGCAGTAAGAAATCAACAAATTCTCCTTCTTGGTCGTTTTTCGTCGCGACGCCGTCGTCAGCACTCAGAATTAAAAAAAAAAGAAAAAAGAAAAAAGAACAAATGAATACACAAAGCGGAACCGATGGTCGTATAATAATAGAAAGGTAAAACGAGCTGAAGAAGCGGAAGAGCTCGACGACGCTTGGCGACGAGAGAAACGGAAGGTGTGCAGAGGGTTCCGGTCGAAAATGGTAACACCATACCGCTGTTGCTCGGGTGCAGGTTCGTACCTTTCGGAGATGATGTAACAGAAGCTTAATTGATCCGCCAAGAAATTGTCTGATCCGCGTCTGTATGAATGAAGAACATTGGGCATATCGTTGGCATGGTGCAAGAAATGTGGCATGGCAGATGTGTGTGGGGTATGTATGGTGCGAGATGTGGAGGAAGGGCTCGTGCCATCATTACGAGCAACCGTGTGGGATCACCTGGTCCTAACGTGCCCCAGGTGAACAACACCTGCTGCTCGTCTTCGGCTGTCGTTGGTTTCGGTGGGCTGGTGCCGCCACAAGTGCCGTGGGTCCTCAATGGGGCCGACATGTGGACCATGTGCTATCCATGTCTGCACGTATGGACTCCACGTGGTTGAGGTTCATTTGTGGTTGTTTGGTAAATTCGACAAATTCTACAAGAGTTTCTGTTTTTGGGAATTTTGAGATAGATCTTTACTTCTTCTGAGGATTGTATGGTACAGTTTTAGTAGAGAAGGGCTTCAGTTTGATCTTTTCTTTCCAATGATCTATAGCTTGAGGGTATAAGCTTTTTTCAAATTTGAAATGATTTTATGTGTAAAATTGTTAATGCAATGCAAATTTTTATTACAAAATCTTTTTTATTGCCAGGATATCTTATGAAAACAATTTTGAAACTTTAAATTCTGTATCTCATATTATAGCAAATTAAACATACTTTTCAAATATTTAAAAATTCATATTCGTATCAAACCGGAAATAAGAATTATTTGCAATTTTCTAACATCAAGCAATGCAAATTTTTTATTACAAAATCTTAATATCTTTTTATTGTCAGGATTTCTTTTGAAGATATCTTTGAAATTTCAAATTCGATATCTCAAATTATAGCAAATTAAACATACTTTTCAAATATTTAAAAATTCATATTCGTATCAAACCGGAAATAAGAATTATTTGCAATTTTCTAAGATCAAGCAATGTAAAATTTTTATTACTTAATCTTAATATTTTTTTATTGTCAGAATTTCTTCTGAAGATAATTTTGAAACTTTGTGTTCCATATCTCATATTATAGCAAATTAAACATACTTTTTAGATATTTAATAATTAATATAGATATCATACCGGAAATAAGAATTATTTGCAATTTTCTAAGATCAAGCAATGCAAATTTTTTATTACAAAATCTTAATATCTTTTTTATTGTCAGGATTTCTTCTGAAGATAACTTTGAAACTTTAAATTCTGTATCTCATATTATAGCAAATTAAACATACTTTTCAAATATTTAAAAATTCATATTCATATCAAACCGGAAATAAGAATTATTTGCAATTTTCTAAGATCAAGCAATGCAAATTTTTTATTACAAAATCTTAATATCTTTTTATTGTCAGGATTTCTTCTGTAGATAACTTTGAAACTTTAAATTCTATATCTCATATTATAGCAAATTAAACATACTTTTCAAATATTTAAAAATTGATATTCGTATCAAACCGGAAATAAGAATTATTTGCAATTTTCTAACATTAAGCAATGCAAAATTTTTATTACAAAATCTTAATATCTTTTTTATTATCAGGATTTCTTATGAAGACAATTTTGAAACTTTAAATTCTGTATCTCATATTATAACAAATTAATCATACTTTTCAAAAATTTAAAAATTCATATTCATATCAAACCGGAAATAAGAATTATTTGCAATTTTCTAACATCAAGCAATGCAAATTTTTTATTACAAAATCTTAAAATCTTTTTTATTGTCAGGATTTCTTATGAAAACAACTTTGAAATATTAAATTTTATATCTCATATTATAGCAAATTAAACATACTTTTCAAATATTTAAAAATTCATATTCGTATCAAACCGGAAATAAGAATTATTTGCGATTTTCTAACATCAAGCAATGCAAATTTTTTATTACAAAATCTTAAAATCTTTTTTATTGTCAGGATTTCTTATGAAGACAATTTTGAAACTTTAAATTCTGTATCTCATATTATAGCAAATTAAACATACTTTTCAAATATCTAAAAATTTTTATAGATATCGAACCGGAAATAAGAATAATTTGCAATTTTCTAACATCAAACAATGCAATTTTTTATTACAAAATCTTAATATTTTTTTTATTGTCAGGATTTCTTCTGAAGATAACTTTGAAACTTTAAATTCTGTATCTCATATTATAGCAAATTAAACGTACTTTTCAAATATCTAAAAATTGATATAGAAATCAAACCGAAAATTGGAAATATTTGCAATTTTCTGACAGCTAACTTTGACTGCAATCTTATAATTCATCTTGTCATTTTGAAATGTGAATATCATTGGAAAACATGCAACAAACAGACGTTCCTCGAATATTCACTCATTGATAAACTCATGCGTTATTAGTCCGACATAAAAACGATAATAAAACGCCGTGTCGAACACACGAGCAATTACATTTTATGAATTAATGAAATATTACGTGCACATTTACCACGCGCACTTCGCACTCATACTCAATGGCTGGCACGCACTCTTAATGAGTGTGCCAAGAAACGACGACGTTTAGCAACTATCACGACACCTCGCATCTGCATTAACAAATTTATAGAAGAAAGAGTATAAATAGCAAAATGTTCAACGAGTGCGAACTCATAAATAATCTCAAAGAAGACGACATGTTGGCACTTCCTGTACCTAGTACTTAATTAATTAAGCTAATCCAATTAATAAATCGTCGTATTGTGTGTTCATCATTACATGTTTGAACAAATTCGCGTGTTGGACTGTAAGAAGATCAATGCTAATTAATAAATTAATCGAGTGTTTTTATGGTTGAGGATTGAATGATTTATAGCATTGTTGTAAATTGTCTGGTTGGTGTTATTAATGCGAAATTAATTTAAATTCGACTCATTAATTAAGAATTATTTCGTTTTCGATGCGGTAGAGTTCACAAAACAGGAAGGAATCTGGAATTTTGTGTAAAAAGTTGTTTGTTCAATTTTATGGTTGTTTCCAAAAATTGCTACATATTTCTTTTTGGTTCTTTGTTTTGTCTTTTTATTTTTTGTTTTTGTTTTTAACTTTTGTCTTTTAATTTTTAATTTTTGTCTTTTAGTTTTTCGTCTTCGACTCTTTGTCTTTTTGTTCTACTTTGTTGTTTATGTTGATTCTGACGTTGGTTAAATATTTTAAATTGTTTCTAGAATATTTTAATTCGTAATTATAAACATGTTCCTAGATTTTTTTTAATTATTTCAAAATTAGCAACATTATTTTCAGTAATTTTCACTTTTTCTCTAAGAAAGACAAATTAATCTTCTTATACTTCTAGAAATTTGCAATTTTGTTTGCAATCCTTGCAAAAAATCTGCAACAATTTCTTCGTTCTTTGAACTCTCTTCAAGTTCTTTGTTGTTTTTACATCGGTTTGACGTTTGATTCATCCTTCTGAATATTTTATGATTTCGGTGGAATGTTTTAATGCTAATTTTCTTAATTAATTAAATTTGTTTGTGGGTTTATTACAATCAAAAAATATGAACACGACTGGAATTATTTCGTCAACATTTTTTCTTTATTTCTGTCTGGGTTTTCTCTTTTATGAAATGAATTCTAAATAGTTGTAAGAGTACAAGCTTATTACAGATAATAGGATTATTATTGTTAATCATCATTGATAAATATTATCAGGTAGAATATAAATAATGAAAGACTTTCAAGAATTTTCAAGTTTTCAATTTGATGAATTTGCTTTAATTATATCAATAGTTAAGTTCAGAACTCAATATATTTCTGAAATTAGATTAAATTCTGAGTAATTTGGTAATTTAGGAAAATAATCAGTTGTCAAACTTTACCAATAAAAATTTTTTTAAAAATTAGTTTTTAAAGTTTGCAACTTTTTAAACTTGCTGTGAAAGTCAAATTTATAACATATTCTCTTCAATTCTAAAATTATAACATTAAAGCCAATTAAATTCTGAAGAATTTGATCAATTAGATGCAAATTTTGGTCTTTGTAGATTAATTCTAAATTTTCAAACTTAACAACTAAAAAAATAATTTTATGGGAATAAAATTTAAATTTAAAATTTGCAAAATTATTTCTAAGTCAGAAATTTTTAAATATTCGCACTAAACTCAAATTATTTCTGAAACTACATTAAATTTTGAGTAATTTGGTAATTTAGGAATATTTTTAATTATCAATGTTTAGTAATAAATAATGTTAAAAGTTGAGACTAAAATTTTAGTTAAACTTTTACAAAATTGCTTCTAACTCAGAAGTTTTCAAATTTTCGGGATGAAATCAATATATTTCTGAAACTTTATTAAATTTTGAATAATCTGGTAAATTAGAAATATTATTAGTTGTCAAATTTTGCAAATAAAAAATGTTCAAACTTAAGATTATAAAAAACAAATTTTAGAACTAAAATTGAAGTTTAACTTGTACAAAATTACTTCTAACTTAGAAAATTTCAATTATTCGGGATGAACTCAAAATATTTCTGAAACTTCATTAAATTTTGAATAATTTTCTGAAGTTGTTGTTATCCTAGCAATTTTATAGGATTTTGTTATCAAAGATAAAATTTGGATAGGGAAAATTGTAAATTTCAAAAATTAACTTTTCAGTTTTTATAAATTTTCGTAAAAACAAATAAACATTTTCAAATTTTTATGACGTCATATAAAACTAGATAAAATTCTCTGAAAATTAGTGCCATTCATGATTTTCTGAAATGGCAACAAAGACACAAGCGGAAGCTTTGAAGAAAAGGTTAAGACATCAAATCAAGAGCAAGTGTTTCAATTTAAATTATAATCACATTGCAGATTTATGCAGGAAATTATAATTTTAACTCGCTTCGTGTGCCGGTGCTGGTGCCACGATGGCGGCTGTAACGGTGGCGGTGGCGGCGTCATCGACTTCCTCTTCAGCATCTCACTTACACTCCAACCCCCTGTCAAACCGCCGCCCCCGTATTATGAATGCGCTGCAATCGTTTGTGAAACGGGTGCATGAAAATGTTTATCGCCACACGTTCATATGCCGCCCCCGCATCCACCAATGGCAATGGCACATCTTTTGCTCGGTTTCACGCGAAATTCCGACGCTTGCTTAAAAATTGCTTCACGTAAGCGCCGCTTTTGTTCTCCGCACGTTTCGATTATGTCGGCGGTGGTGGCGTTGGCGGCGACGGTGGCGGCGACGACGGTGGCGCCACGACGAACATTGAGGCTGGAGCCTCCGCCGCCGACGCCGCCGACCAAACCGAACCAAACATTATCTCATTTGCATGCAGATGAGGTGTCGTACTAACTCGGAGCGCCCGGGGGCGGCGAGCGAGCCTACCGGAATTAAATCCGATAAAATGTTATTCTGGGAGCATGCGAGCAGCTTTCGGGGGCGGCGGCAGACGCCTTACTTCGCAGATCGCTGCCGACGTTTCGCTCGGTTTTCAAATGGTTTCGTTTGATTGCCGAATGACGGGGGCGGCAATACACACACACTCACATACACACATCCACATACAGACACACTGATGAAAAGTGCGTTCATTTGTCGTGCAAATAACTTCATCAATTTTCGCATCATTTTTTCGTCCTTGAAATCGTCCTGAAACTCTATAAAATTTGTTTCTTTTTTTTTTCAAATATTTCATTAGTTTAATCTGTGGATTTTTTTTCGGAATAGGTAGAAAATTGGTAATATGGCCAATTTATTCAGAATTTAATATATTTTCAGAAAGTTCAAACATTGAATTTCTATCTCTTAAATTTTCGGAGAAATTTGAGAAAAACTAGAACCATTAATTTTCATCACATATAAAAAACTTACATTTTGTTTGAGTAAGTTTAGGGCATTATAAAATCTTTTCCAGAAGGATTTGAAAAGTGCACATTAGATCAATTCTTTCAGAATTTAATATATTTTCAGAAAGTTCAAACATTGAATTTCTATCTCTTAAATTTTCGGAGAAATTCGAGAAAAACTAGGACCATTAATTTTCATCACTTGTAAAAAACTTACATTTTGTTTGAGAAAGTTTAGGGCATTATAAAATCTTTTCTAGAAGGATTTGAAAAGTGTACATTAGATCATTTTTTCAGAATTTAATATATTTTCAGAAAGTTCAAACGTTAAATTTCTATCTTTTAAATTTTCGGAGAAATTTTGAAAAAACTAGAACCATTAATTGTATCACATGTAAAAAACTTACATTTTGTTTGAGAAAGTTTAGGCCATTATAAATTTTTTTCTGGAAGGATTTGAAAGGTGCGCAACACATTTAATTATTCAGAATTTAAAAGACTTTCAGAAAGTTCAAGCATTGAATTTGTACTTCCACAATTTTCGGACAAATTTCATAAAAACTAAAACAATTCGTTTTAGTAAGATGTAAAAAACTTAGATTTTGTTTGAGAAAGTTTAGGGCATTATAAAATCTTTTCCAGAAGAATTTAAACAGTGCACATTAGATCATTTTTTTCAGAATTTAATATATTTTCAGAAACTTTAAACACTGAATCTCTATCTTTAATATTTTCGGAGAAATTTGAAAAGAACTAGGACCATTAATTTTCATTTTTTCATTTTTTTCAGAATTTAAAAGACTTTCAGAAAGTTCAAGCATTGAATTTGTATATTCAAAATTTTCAGAGAAATTTATTAAAAACTAAAATTCATTTTCATCAGATGTAAAAATTTACATTTTGTTTGAGTAAGTTTAGTGCTTTATAAAATCTTTCTCAAAAGAATATTTTGGTAACTTATAAATTATATTAAACAATATGAAATAAATTATGACATTTATGTTTTTCCTTAAGAATAGTTCAATTACTTAGAAGTTATCAATAAATTTATGAAATGAAACATTTGAAGTTTCTCAAAAAGTTATGGAGAATTACAGAGTGTGAAATTGAAAATTTTTCGAATGAAATTTAAACCAATTAAAGAGGATTTTATTGCCTACAAAATGCACTAAAATATTAAGTAATGATTAATTATTTAAACTTGCAATTTAAAAGTGAAATTAATCGGAATCAAGGACTATGAAAAAAGTTGAATTCGAAAATAATTTTCAATAATACAAAATTTATTAATACTCTGGAAAATAATGAAAGTTCATTACATATATTCAACATATATGAACAAATAACTTGTATGAATCTTAAAGGAATTTCAAGGATTCTTAAAAAGTGCGTCAACGAAATTTTCAATCCGTTGAAAATCCTTGCGTATAAGAAACATGTTTTGTGTACGCATACACCAGAAATTTAACGACAATAAAACGGTTGTTTTTACGAGCAAAAATCGGCCCAAATTTCGCCGATATTTTGCACACGATGGCGATGCGAGGAGTCTTTCGGACAAGACGACTTCGTTTTTATGCACGCTTTGCGGCCATCCTCGAACTGTTAATACACTTTTAATAGAAGTTTGATTTGTGTGCGCGCTTTTTTACAGCTCATAAAATCGCTAATTAACTGCACATACGTGCGCTTCGATTTTGATTTAGTTATCGCTCGGTTCTCGTTCGCATTCCACCTCGAGGAATCACTTCTTGTCGACGGAGGTTTCAGTGAATTACTGATTATCTGAGGGAGTCTTAGTGCCGAAATATTTTTTACGACTCTTTCTCCTGGAAACTCGCACTTAAAAAAATTCCCGGTTCGACTTTGAGGCGAAGACAAGAACAGACGAGAAGTAAAAGGTCTGAGAGCGTCGTCGTGATCGGCGCAGATGCAGAGGCAATTATCGGTGCAATTGCAATTGCAATGGGCAATTGCAGGTGAAATCAGAGAGACAAAAAGCGTTCCGGAAGTGACCGTCCGATTATTTGCTGCCAACAATTGGCAAGCAAGGAAGGAAGGAAGGAAGGAAGAAAGGAAAGGTTGATCTTGTATTTTCCGCTTGTTTTCTGCCTTCGTTCTTCTTGTTATCGCACTTTCATTTGAGACCATAATCTCATTCAAATTATCGTAGATACAATTATAATTAAAGTCTTCATATTGTTGAAAATTCATTTCCTGAAGGTGTTTTCATCAAATTTTAGAAATTGCAATCTCCATCAATTTTTGGCAAACTTGAAATATTTTATTTCATAAATTTGTTGATAATTTCTATGTAATTTAACGAATTTTAAGGAAAAACATATAATTCATAGTTTATTCCATAATGTTTCGTATAAACTATAAGTTTTCACAATTTTCTTTTGAAATCTTTGAAATTTTTACTTTCAAAGTTTAGAAATTTTAATGAATTTTTTGCCGATGAAAATTCGTATTTTTCATTTATTTTTTTTTTAATTAATGAATCGATTTTAATATTTTAACGTTAATTTATATATTTTCTCAGAAAAAAATTCAGGTGATTATAAATAAAAATTCTGGAGTTTTTATCAAATTTTTAATTTTTGCATTTTAATTCTTCATAATCTTTAATTGCTTATATTTTCTAAAATATCATTTCAATTGAAATGAAATTATTGCAAACTTTAGATGTTTAAATGTTCTTTCAGAAAATATATAACCTTTTGGGAATGTTCTTCGAGAAATTTAAAATTTTAACCTTTAAATTCAAATATTATTTTTCAAATATTTCCTTATAAAAATATTTATTTAATTAATATTTTATTATTTTTCTTTGAAATTCATCACACCTCGATACGATTCCCAACCGGAAGTACAAATAAATTTGGGCAATTGCCACAATACAAAAATGGACGTTGACATTGAATTTTTCGACAATGAATGCATCAACAATTTTTTTTGATTATTGCAAACACCTCTCGCATGTTGCACAAAACGTGCACGCATCAGTTGAGTTTCGAGAACGTTCGTGCGTGTATCTGTCGTGTGCATCCCAAAAATTGAAGTCGCCATTTTTGATTTTTGCTTGCAGTTCCTCATCTTCGACGAATCGACCCATCGAATCCCGATCGATAATCACCATGCTGAGCAGAATCTTGGTGGAAAGCCGATGGGATCCAAAAATCTGCAATTTCTTCGACGATTTGCTAAGGTAGGTGCTTTTCTTTGCATTTTCTTTTTTTGATTTCGACGAGAATTTTTGATATTTGTTGTCCCATGCTGCGTTATTCCGGTTTGTTTATTTTTGCAATCGTTGTCATTGAGTATTATTGCAAAATATCTTAATCATTGAAATTTTCATCGATGGACTTTGACGACATCAAATCTTCGTGATCGATTGGTACCAATGACGTCATCGGTCACATTCTACAATTCAACAGATTTATTCATCGTATAATTCCCCAACATTTTTTGCTTCTTCGCCAAGAATTAATTCTTCAAAAGGTATGACTCTTTAAGAACATAGTAAAATTTTTGCAAAAATTTTTTGCGAATCGTTCAAGTTCATCAGAAAATTAGCAATTATCTCTTGTTTTGTATGCTACTACTAAATCTGTCCTCATTACTTATGAGTTAAGCCACCTACTTTTACTTTTCCTTGTAAATATTTACCTTGTAGTCTTTACGCGCATGCGCACAAACCTTTCCGACTTAAGTCGGTTCGCGTTCGCCTCGCGCATTTCTCTCTAACATTCGCAGCAACAACAACAACAATAAGTTACGTTATGCGATCGAGTATCAAACACCGTTAGAACGTTGGTCGACGCGTTGTTGGAACGAAACGAAATTCGAACGAGCGAAAATATCCGAGAGAAATGTCTCTCGTTTGTCGACCGCGCGCGCGCAGCTCTCAGTGCGCACATTTGCGCACATTGCGGATTGTTAGTGCAAAATGCCTTATATGGACGCGTTGATATTTTATTAAATCGCAGCGTAATGCGGCCGAAGAATCGTTCCAATTTGCACGGGAAAAACGCGAAAGACATGAACACAATCGCTCGTTGATAGATAGAGATAGAAATATTCGCAAATCGAAGAAATCTGTTGATTTCCCAGCTAGGAATTAAACGTCTGGTCGGATTTAATCATTAATCGAAGTATTTTTCACGATTATCCCGCGGCAGTGAATTAATTCAATTGATGTTTTGTAATCAATGTTGTTGAAATGAAATGTTGCATTTTCTTTGATTTCTTGAGCAACAACCAACCCTAAAATATGTCAGTGATAATTAGCTATAGTTAGACGAGATGTAATTTAGTTAATTGGAACTTTAATCGTGATTTTATACATGGAAATACTCGAAATTATTTTTTAAAAATCAATTAAAATTAATTTAAAAAATTAATTAAAATTAATTTAAAAAATTAAAATTTTTTATTCTAGTAAAATCGCACCAATAATTTTTGAGTTCCTTGAAAAATACTACCGTCCCAGATATTAATCTGAGATAATTTTTTTCTCTAAAAATTTTCAAAAATTTACTAATTTTTTCATTTTTCAAAAAAAAAATTAAAATCTATAACTTTTGTTCTGATAGAGTTATAGGATCAATAAAAACTGTTTTAGACTCATTATAAAAAACAACATTTTTAGCATAGCTAGAAAAAAAATTAGAAACAATTTTGTTTTTTGAAATTTTTACTTCTTAAGAAAAAAATAAGAAAAAAATCAAAATCTTTTATTCTAGTAAATCTACAGCGCTAATATTTTTTTTTTTGAATTCCTCGTGAAAAATACTATCGTCCTTCATATTAATCTGTTATAATTATTTTCCACGAAAAATTTCAAAATTTACTAATTTTTTTTCATTTTTTTTCAAAAGAAAGTTAAAATCGCTATAACTTTTGTTCTAATAGAGCTACAGGGAAAATAAAAACTGTTTTAGATTCCTTATAAAAAACAACATTTTTAGCATAGCTAGAAATAAATTAGAAAAATTTTGATTTTTGAAATTTTTACTTAAGAAAAAAAAATAAAATTGTTTGTTCTAGTAAAGCTACAGCGTCAATAATTTTTTTTAGTTCCTCGTGAAAAATACTATCGTTCTAGACATTAATTTGATATAAGTTTTTCTCTGAAAATTTTCAAAAATTTACTCATTTTTTTTCTTTTTTTTTTTCAAAAAAAAAACTTAAAATTGCTATAACTTTTGTTCTAATAGAGCTACAGGGAAAATAAAAACTGTTTTGGATTCCTTATAAAATAACAACATTTTTTAGCATAGCTAGACATATCACAGATGAGAAACATTTTTGATTTTTGAAATTTTGACTTCTTAAGAAAAAAATTAAAATCTTTTGTTCTAGTAAAGCTACAACGCTACAATTTTTTTTCGAGTTCCTTGTGAAAAATACTATCGTCCCTGATATTAATCTGTTATAATTTTTTTCTATGAAAATTTTTAAAATTTTCAAATTTTTTTAAAAGAAAGTTAAAATTGCTATAACTTTTGTTCTAATAAAGCTACAGGGTCAATAAAAACTGTTTTAGATTCCTAATAAAAAAAAGCATTTTTAGGAAATCTAGATATAAATTCGAAAAATTTTGATTTTTGAAATTGTAAATTAAGTTTCCAAAAAAAAATTTTTTTTCTTGAAAATTTCAAATATCTCATTAAATAACAGAGCGGAAGAGACAGGAAATGGAATCGTGTGTGTCGGTGATTGTCGGTCAAGACTATACTCTTGCTGGTAGAGATCGCAAGGCTCAACTAACTGCGCGAAACTTTTAGCGAACAATCGGCACACGCGCGCGCGTTCGCGACCAAAGAGATTGAAGAATCAGAGGAAGAGAATGAACGGTCCGATTTCCTCATGCAATTACATTCAGGCCATACACACAGAAATGCGGAAAGCATTCATTTCATGCAGAAACAGTTCATTACTCTCATAATTTTCAAATTTCAAATTTAATCGCAGAATTTCCATCAAATTTCCCTGAAAAATCACATTTGAAATTTTTGCAATGACAGTATTGAAAAATGTATTCAAGTTTGGATTTGGATTTTGGATTGTTATAATTATTGTTATAATTTACATTTTCTCTTGACGACAAATTAAATCCTGGAAAAATTTAGAATTTCAAAGTTCTCGAAGAAGTTGCAATTGCGCATATGCTACAGAAATCAACGTCGACATTTCCGCATTCGCCAACTTTTAGTATCATCGCTCGCCGCGCGGAGTGACGACATTTTATTTATGCAAAGATATCGCCAGCATTTGAAATCTCTCGCGCGCACATCTTGCACATTTCGAAATGCTTCCAGTGTCCCGTTCGGCGCAATGATAACTGTACTCGACGTTCGATGTCGCGAAGATGCGTTCCTTTGTGCGCGCGCAAATTCGCAATTATCAAACGCGATGCTGGAAGGTGGCGCCCTCTTTTTTTGAACATTGCTGCGCTTAAGTAGGCTGCACTTTCCAATATGTTACCAATCATGAAGCGTTATAAAATAGCGAGCAAGTCCGAAGTGCGAGTGAATGGCTGCAAACTTCAATGAGCATTGCAGTTCATCGTGACTTCTTCAAGATCACCGAACGAATCGGCGCGATATTCGTTGAGAGAATTAACGTTTCTATTAGATTCGTTCACTTTTCACCGTGCAATCACTTGCAGAATGTGATAGTTAATAACAACGTTAGTCGTCGTAAATTGTTGCTTGTTTCGAGTTCTACTTTTGCAATAATTATTTCGATCTGTATTGCTTTCAAGTATTCGCATTTAAAGAAGTTATAGGAATGCTCTACTTTAGATTCATTAATCAGGAATTATTTGTTACTAAAAGTTTGTTCTCAAAAATTATCAAATAACAATTTTGGTTATTGCTCTAAAATCAAAACACTTTTATTGACAATTATCAGTAAATCCATAGCTACACGATAAATAAATAATAATAACAGTAAATTATTGTCTTCCTAATTTGAAAAAACTATATCTTTCAGAAAGAAATTTAATATCTTGCAAGATTTAAATTTTCAAAATTTCCGATTTTTACATTTTTGTTAATAACTCGAAAACTAATCAACCGATTTTAATAATTGACATAGCAATAATTAGATCTCAAAGAGTTCGTTTTAATGATACAACATCATTAATCCCAAGTTACAGAAATTAAGAAATTTTAAATTGCAAATTTCGTGTACATAACCTCACTTTGCTGAATTGTCAAAATGAATTTTCTCACATTTTTCATTTAATCTCGTCAATCTTAACAGCAATTAACTTAATTATAATATGATTCATAAGCTGATAAAAAATGCTTTCAAATGATATATTACAATGTATCAATGATTATTAACAACAATCTTAAATCTGACAATTTGCAATGTTCAAATCGCAATAATTTTTGCCATAGCTTCAGAGCTATGGATTGAATATTGAATCTTCACTTCTTGCTTATTGTAAGTTACATTTTATCTAGGATTGAAAATGTTAACAATGTTCAACGTTGTTGTTCTTCTAGTTCATTTCTGAACTGTCATAAAAAGTTGAACATTATTTAAGTAAGAATAAAGTTACAATTAGTCGAACAAGAAATTACATAAGATTGTTGATATGTTTGCATCAAAATACGCTGGAAAAGTGAAAAACGCTCTCTAGTTTTGTGATGGCCATCGCCTATAAATAGAAATTATAAATACTTTTTGGTTGGATGGATGGCAGACAGAAAAATGTTGCCTCCAATAAATTTGTACGAACAAATTCTTCTCGTACGCTCTTTAAATCTAATGAATTCGTTCGTCTCCGCGCGAGAAGGAGCTTGGAAATAGAAATGAGTGAAAGATCGAAACGAAAGAAAGAAGTTGAGAAGTCGGTCGTTCGGATTTTCACTCGAACATATTTCGTATACATGCGCTACCACTAAATACTAAACGTAGCAAGCCAACAGCTACATCTCGTTATAGATTCCGTTGTTGCTGCGCTGAAGGTGGAGAATGTGCATATATGCATTGAAAAGTTTCTAATAATAAGTCCTTCGACTTCGACGCTTTCTTTGTCTGCTCGAAAAGTCACTTAAAGGTTGCGTTATGCGCGCATGTAGCACATTGAGTTGTTACGAAATTGTTCAACTAATTACGTTGCTCATGAGTAAATCAATGCAGCTAATTGGAGATTACCAGCAACATTCGCATTCAGCCAATCGTTGGTAAATATTTGTTTAATCTGAAATCATTGGGACAGATTTGCATGCGAATGTTGCGCATCATCAACACCAATTTCGTACGTTTCATCGTGCACTCAAGAGCAGAATGAAGGTGTAATGCATGTAGCATTGGGAGAGCAGCCTGCATATAACTACAGGTGTAATATTGCTACAAGCAGGTGAAGATGACAGGTGTAGACGACAAGAAGTGTGCTTCTGTTGGCTGATCCACCTTCAATGAGTGTGCTAATCGGCCCAACCATCACCCATCCGCACACCATTCAGGTATTACCAGCCATCATCGCATGATGAATGTGCCAGAGTCGTAAATATTATTATGTGCCCATCTTTCCGCACTTTTCCGCAACTTTCAGCCATGTTTCTATGGCAGGCAATTGCCTAAATGCTATGTGGCCGTAAAATTTATTAAATTTCACTTAAAATAATTGCCCCATTGCATTTCATGCTGTCACAACAATTTCACAACTTTTCAATACATGGAATCTTCAAATTTTAAAATTTACATTCACAAATTGTTACAATTTTCTTATAAGTATAACAAGCAGCTATTTTGCGTTCATATAATGTATAACAAACAGTCTTTGAGCTTTAACAACTATGTAACATTGAGTAATCTCATTAGTTGTTAAATCCAAAAAGTCAACATTTTAGAGTTACCCAGTTTTTTGCCTTTTCATTAATAACTCATGAACTAATGAACCGATTTTAATTATTGATACATCAATGATTAGATCTCAACGAGCTCGTCCCAACAGTACCAAATTCTTGGTAAATACGATACAAATTAAAAAAATTGAAATTACAAAATTTGCGTACATAACCTCACTTTTCATTGTTGTCAAAATGTTTTCTCTCACATTTTGCATTACATCTCGTAAATTAATACAGCAATCAGACTGACTATTACATCATTACAATACTGATAAAATATGCTTTCATTTGATATATTACAATGTATCAATGATTATTGAAAAATTGTCATTTTCCTATTGTACATGTTCATTATGCATTTTCTGGATTCTTCGTACAAAATTTCATGATCGTTTTGCTATATCTAATGAGTTGTTTGAGCAATCATCATCACAACGATGTAATGTACAATTAAATGCTCTTTCTTTTGATGTGCAACATCATGCAGTAGTTTCATCTAACAATTTGAATTTTTCAATGTTTGAGAATTGGAAATCTCAAACAGAAATTGTATGACTAATTGAACATGCCAATTGCCACCTGATAATGTCACATTACGGCCGATTCGATATGCAAATGTGATGTTTTAATAAGTTGTTAACAGTAAATAGCAACAAGCATTTGCATTCTGCATGTCATAAATCAATCGCGCCAGCATAAGAAAAAATTGCATAGGTAAATGCATTGGCAAATGCATTGGTTGACAAGTGCACATAGTAAATTCCTATCTAGATACAAACGAACAGACAAATACTTGAGCAATTCGTGCTTAAGTCGAGTAATTCTAATATTTTGTGCTCACAAATGTGGGATACACATTCGGTGGCTTATAAATAAACAAATCCTCGTTTGTTGTCGAGGAGAGTACACTTAGACAGATGGAAATATGTGCCATTATTAATTGTTGGCCAAGAAGTAGGTCTGTGCAGGTTGTTGGTGTGTGCCGGCTGCATTCTGCACATAACTAATTGAGATTTATTATTTTTCGCTCGGTTCCGTCGTCATTAATCAGCAGCCTATCGATGAATGAATGCGCCTGCCACCACACACCTCTCACATTGCATTCGGCTCCAATAAACCATAATTACGACATGTCTGGCAAGGACTTTCGACGCTATCAGCGCCAAGAAATCGCGAATTCAGCGTGGAAACGCGAAAATTATTGTTTCCAATCACCATGTTGCAATATTATCCTCGATTGCAATCATACATCCAGGAATGTTTTTGAAATTTCTTGAAAATTCTTGAAATTTCTTGAAAAATTAGCTAAAACTGATATCATTAATAATCTCCCATAAGCGTTTGAATTTGGCGCCGCTTCAAACCCACCACAGCGCATGCGTCACTATCGGCAGTTGTTCGCGTTGCTAAGGCGCGCGATGCAAATCAACAAGCGTTGCTAGGTACGCCACCTCGCAGCAATTGTTTTTTCGTCGCCATCTTCTGCATTGTGGATGGTGATTGTTACATGCTCGTGATGAGCTCCGTAATTAGTGCAAATTAATTGAAGAGTGGTGTATTTCAGCGTCTCCAGGACGTCGCATCGTTGCTGCCGGTCGTCAACGTGAGCTCGGTGAAGAAATGCGGCTGATATGTTTGCCGAGACGGTCGTAATCAATCTGCAAAGGAATCGTCACACCGGTAAGTACATCCGAATGCGATTAATTACCTGAATAATTAGCTAATTAGTGCGTGAAACACCCTCAGATGCATCCGTGCCATCCGATTATCGTAACGCTGGATTGATCGAAGCAGTCGCCCGGATTGTTCACGACGAATTGCAGATCGGAAGTGTGCAGGCTGTGGGTGCAATTTGTAAGCTTTCCGTGCAGTTTTTATGCATGAATGCATGGTGAACGTGTAGTAATTGCGTTGTTTCATTTGCAGACAAGTGCCACAGGCGAGATATCCTGAAAGTATGCGGTTTACACGTGAAAGAATTTCGCTGAAAGAGTACCTGAATTCAGCAATGTGAGCGGTTCAAATTGGCCTGAAAGCACCAGGAGTTCATCATGAAGAAGCCCACGAAGCAACAACTGCAGGTACATTCGAGATGTGCCCGAATTTTGATGCCATAAGGTATGTGAAACTGTTGATGTTATGCCCAGTTCTAATCTCCACATTATTCCACTTTAACATCGTTGCTGTGGTCATCAATGATTCATGTGAGCTGAGACATCAAGAACATCAAGATTTTCCGGAGATTTCACTGCACTGAAAGCACTGGGAGCACTGGAACAATTGGAGACATCATCCAACAGGAGAATTCATCGTGGGCACTTGCAAACGAACGCCCAATCACTTCTCATGCAACGTGTTCGTTTGGAGGTTAGTATTCGTTATTCAAGTTCATTTAGTTGGGCTGCATCGCGCCAAATAAAAGATCAGCTGAGTTGTGGCTGTTCTACGTGTGCACAACTTGCTGCACGAGTTCTACGCATCCAGAGAATTCAACAGAGGGGAACAATCGTCTCTGAGAAGAGAGGGAGCAATGCAGAGAGCTTGCAGTAAGGGTCACAAGTCGTTTCAAGCACTAACCACAAATCCAATAAATTCATTTATTGAAATGTAATTGTAAATCCTATCTTGTGGTTCTAATGGGATCTCATAATTTAAGTGACACGATTGCAGAAATGAACAACATTGTAATTTCAATATGTAATCATGTAATTTCATGTATGTAAGTTGAATTGTGGTGAAACAACGTTGTTTTTTTGTTACAGGTGGGTTCACATTTGCTGCATCAACATGAATTGGTGAGTACATCTTGAAGATGTCGCTTCAGCTTCTGCAACACTTCGCGGTGTAAATTTCGGTTGGTATTTATTACATCTACACATTACACATAAAAATTCATCGCGGTAGCAGAGCTAAACGCTCAAAACGACAGGGTACATTGCAGAACATCACAACACAGCTTCCATTGTCGTTGTCTGAAGTCATTGCGAGTTCTGCTTAGTTATTATCCGGTTAATTTCGACGAAAATTTGTCGCATAAACTTTGGCGTGCCTTCCACATTCATGCGCACACCAGAGAGCTTAATACAGCCAGTTTAACTATAATACAACTAGACGAAAACTATAAGACCAGAGTCGCAGCACGAGCATTTGCTTCTCTGGCTGTACGATTGGATTGTCTGAATGTCTGTCTGTTTCGTTATGTGTCGCGTTCGTTGTTGTTTCACTGTTTATACGTGCACACTTGTACTTCTGGCACTTCAACATTCGTTCTGGATGTTGGGGATACACTGTAGTTCGAATTGGAGTTGTACACACTTTGTGTGCATGCATTTTCGTTCGTATCACGCCCAGTTAAGTTGGGGCAACAATAATACGCCAGTTTATGCATTATTTCGACTGCGAATGTTGCACCATGCAGTAGTCATATTTGTGTTTGGGTTTCGCACAATTCAACAACAACAAAATTCCAATTTTCGTCAGAATTTGCTCGCGGAAAAAATCGATACTTGCAGAATTAATGATTAGCAAGCACATGCAGCATTGTAAATATAAATGAAAATAGGAAAACGCATGCCTAGCAAACAGGAAATTCGTGTGCATCATAAACGATGACTTATATAGGAAAAATTTACAAATAGCACATCAATTCAAGTAGAATTCAGTCAATGATGATTCCTTATTCTGATTTTCCTTGCAAATTAATACAGCAAACATTCTACAGACCAACACAACACTCTTCTATTCTTCTATCTTTGTATTTAAATTATAAAGTTACTAATTTGTATATTTTGATTGTAGGACATCCAAACCTGATGATCAGTAGGACCAATTGATGTGAGATGATGACATCCAACAACGTTAAATTGCCTAAAGAGGCAAAGAGGTATTGTCGTAGGTAGTGGGTATTTCTAATGTCGTGCATTTTGCACGGCATTTGCCTGTGAATCAGTGGTATTTAGTGCATTTGTGCAATTGTGCAAACGTGCAGTGGGTTCGGTGTCAAATATCTCATCGGAGATTCAGGAAAGGTTTCATATCTATTAGATCGTAAACACTATTTGTTTCAGAATTTACAGGCCAGAAGTAGAAGCAGCCAACAACCAACGGCGCAGCATTCCGGGCGCGAATCGTTCGGTATTTCGTTGTCGCGAACGCGGAACATGATTCGCGCGAGTCGGTTATCATGTCGCGATTAGTTCCGGCTCATTTCCGAATAGGTTTGCCATCGTAACAATAGGTATATTTGAAAAATTTCAAAGACTGGTCAATGTTTGCTATGTGCATCTTAAATTGATGCACATGAAATTTGCAATTTAGTATAATGAAAGTAAAATATCAAATCAAAACAATGAATCAAAATCAAATCAAGACATTAAATTAAAACAATGAATAGAATTATAGTTGGTCATTGCAAGTTAATAATAATTTTCAATTTTTGAATAGGTTTGTCATCTAACAACAGATATTTCTTAAATTTTCTAAGATGGCACTTGCTGATCAATATTTGCTATGTGTATCTTAAATTAATACATTTCAAATTTGCAATTTAATAGAATCAAAATAGAAAATCAAAACAAATTTTTAAATCAAATCACTAACTAAAAACAATCAATCAAATGAATAGAATTAAAGTTGGTAATTTTAAGTTAATAATTTCAAGATAGTTGGAAATCTTACTTATTCGGATAATGAGCAAACTAATTAAACAATCGTTCATATCGTTTATCGCAAATCGTTCGTAGGAGACCTGAAGAGGTGTAACGCAATACTTACGAGTTCGGTTCGCGAATTTCCTTGCTGATTTCGTATCGAGAAGTTCGTACGCGTTTACTTTAGAGTCATCTCTGCCGACTTTTGTTGTCGCATACAACAAAAACAGAGAATCCGGGTTCGGGTTCGGAGTGTTTGCTCGCGAATAACAACAATCCGGGTAGCTATCGAAGGTGGGTCGTGCCATGTCCCCTTTCACCTGTTAGGGCAGTCCGAAAAATAGTTCGAAAAGTAGAGTCACAGTCCCGTGCTTAAATGTCTTAACTCTCCAATGATGAGAGCGTGTGCGCGTCGCGATTAAACCAGTAAGCAACAATAATGCTACTGAAAATTGAGTTCTCGTTCATGAATCGAATGCGCGTTCTCGTTCCATTTTCCATGAGGCTTCCAAGCGGCTTCCATCCATCCTTTTGGGGGCATTAAAACTCGGAGGCGGCAACGAGGGAGCAACAAGCATACGCGGAGCTGATGTTGCAGATGCCCACCGCCTGAAAATATTTGCTAACGGGGTGAGTGAGACCCTTCCAATGGGGCGCAAGTGGCGAGTATTCGTACTCAAAGCTTGCAGCACTCGTTGGTTGAATGGTCTCAGCTTTCAAGAGTACGCAGACATCACGACTTGAACAAGTTGCAACGATACGGTTTGACAAACTGTCGAATCGCTCAAAGTGAGTACACCACGTCTGGCGCTCTGCCAATTCGCGAACGGGCGCGACGCGATTTTTGCAATATTCTACTTGTAGGTTTGAAGCGCATGGCCACATTTTCTCAACTCTGCCACAATTTTGGCAATTCTGAGCGTGGTTCATCATAACTTTAGCGAGAGAGATAGGGCAATGTAAATTCACGGGTCGCGAATCGCGGTTTCATAATTAATAATTCATTAATAAGCAATTGCATTGAAGCGCATGGCCACATTTTCTCAACTCTGTCATATTTTTGGCAATTCTGAGA